>JAPYYR010000322.1:0-34126 GCA_030523065.1 Aphidius colemani
CGACCGTTATGCTCGCCCGACCGTTATGCTCGCCCGACCGTTGCATAGCCGAACACGCTTTTTTTTTTCACTACCCTCCGAAAAGAAGTTTCACTTCAATAATATATCAATACTTGATAAATAATTAGCATCAGAAAAAGTTTATAGTAAACATCAATTTCATAATTTTACATCAAAGGAGAAAAATGAAATTATTTATCGAAACCACATAACTAAAAGTTAATAACTTGTAAAGTTGTTTTGATAAAACTTTCGAGAAATTGATTAAATTTTGATTTTCGTATAACTTGATATATTTACTCAATTATTGATAGTGAAAAAGTGTGATTACTTGTTCTAATTGATTATTACAAACAAGCATACTGAATTCACTTTGAAGATAATTAAAAATGAATAAATAATGTAAATATTTTACTAAGTTGATTTAAAACATTGAAATAAATTTCAAACTTTATAGAATACTCGGTAATTCATATTAAATAAAATGAACAATAATTTTTTTTTTTATTCTAGTATATAAAATTATACATAGAATTATAAATAAATGTGTGTTCAAATTATTCATGAATGACATTGAGAATCACGTTACACGAAGTCCACCGATATTCCTGTTCGTCTACATCTAGCCCATCGTGTTCTATACTCGGATTTTTTTTCGCCGCAACCCGATAACGCAATCAACGTGGGAAATTACTCGTTGGACTTTTGATTCCGGCCAATTTATATTCGTCATTCTATGGTCAAAATAAAATGAAAAAATAAAAGAGAATAATAATCATTAAATTTTTATAGAGAACAAAATGAAAAAGGAAAAAGTACACCTCCGTTTTGTAGAAAAACAAAAAACAAAAAACCTTGAGTTCAAGCAATTGAAAATATAAATTATTGTTTTATAATAATTAATTATTAAAAGATATAAATCATAAATTATTCGTGCTGATTGTTCAAGTTTGAATCAGTAATTTTGATGTCTTACTTGTCACAATAATTTAGCTTTATTGAAAATCTTTAATTTACTGATTGACGCATTGAATTATTAAGCAATGAATTATATAGCTATATGATGATCATGATAGAAGTGGTCTTGAATTCAATAATATCTTCTAGTCGTCATGTGTATCTATCAGTAGACTGCAATGTCGATTGAACAATTGAGCTTTGTCAAGATTCATCGATCTGTTCAATATTCACTGAGTGATTGGTTTGACAAAGAGGTTAGATAGGATAAAAAGGAAATGAAAAAAGAATCAACAGTGAATTGAAAGCAAAAAAAAAATAAAATAATGGATAAGTAGTTAAAAAAAAAGAAAGAATAAAGAGAAAAAGGCATGACCCTTATGACATAAAACTTCCAAGAGCTTGAGTATACTCACCGTCTAATTTAATGACACCATCAGTTCCACCCAATGAATTTTGAGCGACACATTTGTATGATCCAAAATCCTTGGGTCCCACATTACGTATTTTCAACATCATGTATTTGTTGTAGCCACTATCAGTATAAAGTGCCTCGTATTTGTCACCTGCAATCGAATGGTAATAATCTGGGCCAGTTAGACTGTTTTTTTTTTTTTTTTATATAAATAATTTAAAATTGGCAAAAACAATTGATTTTTTAAATTTATTTTCTATTGGCCATTGAAGATATCGTATCCCAGAGCTTTGGGTCAACTAAAACGTCAAACGACAAAAGCTCACATACTACTATTCCAATATAAAAGCAATACCAATGACAGATCTTCCCATAGCTCAGAGCTACGACAACAATGGCACAAGGGATTTATTTATTTTTCTGTATTTTTTTTTTTTATTTATTTTTCTTTACTGTGGGATTAGTTATTGAAGGATTTTTCTCTATTCACGTGAAACATAAAATTACCAGAGACAATCATGTCACCAGCCTCTGTTGTCCAGTAGTTTATCGAAGTTGGATAAGCCTCGGTGTGACATTCCAGGGTCACGTCCTGGCCAATGTAAGCTCCCTCTAACTGATTGGGAATTGACAGCATTGGTGGAACTAAAATAAATATTCAAAAGAAAAAAAAATTAATCGATCAAAAAACTTTATGCATATATAAAAATTTAATTATATTAAAAAATATTTATTTTTCTATCTGTATAAATATAAAGTGGAAATTGAATTTTACCGGATGAAGAAACATGTAAATATTTTTTGATATTCATACTAGACTTTTTCATTTACCTAATAGAAATTTATTCATTCACGTATATCTAATTTTATTCTTTATATTTATATAGTTTATATTATTATTTTATTTTTCATTTATATTGATAATATTATAATTAAATGAGTTTAAAAAATTGAAAAAAGGGCTCGACAGTAAAATTCAATTTGTATTATACAAATACAATTATTAAATTGTAGAATTACATGGATAAAAAATAAAAATAAAATAATAATTAAAATAAATAAATATAAATTGATTCAAATAAACCCAGCCTTTAATGTTTCAAAGTAATTTCCAACTTTATGGGGTCACGTAAATCACATTTTACTACCTATATAGTTCTCATCACTATGAAGTCACGCATGGTCACCCCTTAACTTTATGTGTATGTGTTTATTATATAATATATATATGCATTAATATCTGCTGAGATGATGGGCTAAATAAGAAATAAAATAAAAAATCTTTCATTATATAAAAAAATCTTATTCTCATGACTTTATGTATGTTCTATGCTTCTCTAAAACTTTTAATAAAAAGTTTTATTAAATATTAAATAATACTAATGATTAAAGTAAAAGATAAAAAACGAAATGATAATAATAAAATTAAAGTTTAAATTACAAATTTAAAAAGAAAAGTCTCGTCAATAGTTTAATAATTAAATTTACATGACTTGAATAAAGATAAAAAAGTTACAATCGAGAACACCACGTGATTGTATGGCTAATTGGATTAAAGTAATAAATCATTTACAATGTGTGCATGTATGATAGTCTACACTAAATTGATAAAGGAATCACGAATTCATATGTACTATAAATACAGGATTCAGAAGCAATTTGATTGATTCTATCCGGTTGTCTATATATAGTAAATCTGTTGCATGCAATATGAATATACTATTGTCTGTAAATTATCTTTACAATTACATTTATCCTCCTTACAATATGTAATGCAACATCAAGTTATATTCTTGTGACTTTGGCTCCTCTATTGATTCTAATAGTATTCAAAATTGGCCGGAAAACGTGACTTGAAATTGTACAAGAGCTTTCAATAGAGCTTTCGTGTTGTATGCTTGATATGTGATAACTATAAATCAAGAACATCAGTTTACTCTCGATGATTCAAGTCGAGTTAATAAACTACAATTTTCAATAATTCAACTGCTAATATTCACACAAACTGATGGTTATTTTAACAGTTGAACAATTGAAATAAAAAAAAAAAAAACAAATATATATTCATTATAAATTGAATGGCATAGTTGTTTGTCCATCAATCATCAAATTGATTATGATGATTGATTATTCTCGCTATCAAGCGTAAAAATTTCATAGCGCTTTGTTTGATAAATTTTTTTTATTCTTTTTATTACTTACATTGCACACGTACGTCTACACGAGCACTGACGGATGGTGGTACTTCGTTGCTTGCTATGCATAAATAAGCTCCCATATGTAGTCTGCTGATTTTTATAATATGAAGTATTTCACCATTGACGACGTTTACTGATAACAAATAAATTTAATATTTTATATTAATATAAAAATGGAATATAAATTTTTCGTTCAATATTACAATTTAAATTTGAATATATTTAAAATAATTTTTTACTATAAAAAAATTAAAATGGAGGGAAATGAAAAGTGCTTTTTCCTTTTAGAATTTAATTAATTTGAGAAAATTTTTATAAATTATATAATAATTTGAAAAATGATAAAAATAGTTTTTTTTTTTTATTTTTGAAATTGTTTTATTTATTTGGAGTTTTAAATGTGAGGCTATAAAGCATATGAAAAAATTTTATTTGTATATTTTTATAACGACTTTCGATGAAATATTATTTTAGTTTATATTTGTTTTTTCATTTTGGTCTATTTTTTTGATACTCGCGTGCTGATCCAATAGGCCTTATTTCTTATATTTTTAGTAGAAACAGATTATACGAGTTTTCAGGACATTCATTGAGCTAAAAATATGGTAGTATGCACTAAAGTCGTAAAATCGGTTGACGCGACTATCTTCTGTTTTTGAAAGTTATAAAAATAATAATAAAAATGAAGTTCTACGTAGAAAAGCAATGTAAGTATACGAATTAGGTTGGACGGTAGATATTGCATTCTATAAAATTGTGTTACTTTAAAAAAATTTATGTTTTCTTGTTTAAGTATCAAGTGCATAATAGACTTTGTTTTTTTTTTTTCCATATAAAATAAAAAATAAATTTCTGATTTAGATGAAGACCGTAAAGCATGGGATGCATAATTTTTTAACGTTGATAAATTCTTCTAAACTAATGTCAAAGGGTTCTTTCAAAAAACTGCGGTTGACATAAAATGTAAAAAGTTGTATAATAACTTTTTGAGACAATTTTTTTTTTTTATTTATTTATTTTCTTATTTTATTATTCTATTATTTATGTAAAGAAGACTCCACGTCATTTCATGAAAGATGTCTAGAGAGAAAATTCACATAATCTCAGAAAGCACTTTGTAGAATAAAAAAAAAAAAAAAGACGTTTCTTTTTTTTTTTACATTTTATTTTTTTGTGCACATGCGAGAAAAAAAAAAAGTTTATGAGATATCGTACAACAAAGAGCACTTTGCCCTTCCTATATCTTTAATTTAGTTTGAAATCGGATTCAAGGTATTCAACTGTCACAAAGAGTAACGAAAAATGACAAATGACGTTAACTGTGTATAAAAATCAAATAACATTTTTGTTAGTCTCTATTTTTCGACTGATACAATCAAATTATCATTCATTAAAAAAATTACAGGTATTGACAGTTTTTACATATGTATTTTGTAATTTATTTAATTTTTTTTTTAATATCATTTCAAAATTATTGACTAAATTGACAGTTGAAAACTTGAAATGACAGTAAACTCATTGAGAGAGAAAAATAAATAAAAGAAATTTTTAAAATTAAAAATATATTTTTCGATAGCTTTTGGTATATATCAGTGTCAGCAAATATTAGAAATAATCTTTTGATAAGCAATTTCTGTTAAAACCCCAACACAACTCAAGTGTTTCATAGAATTTATTTATACACATTTATTTTATTTATTTTTCCGCTTTCATGAACTTTAGCTCGTTGTAGTGCAGACAGATTGTACAACTCAACTCGTCACAAAACGACAAATTGTATCGTTACTTTCGATTTGTTCGATTCAATCGTGTTATTTATAACTGAATTTAGTTTGTTCTGTAGAGCCATTGGATTAACGTGTGTGTTTTGTAACGACAGTATGACAAAGTGTTACAATGATTTAAAAAATAAAAAAAAGCGAGGTAATAATATTTTCCGACTGTCTGAAATACATATGAAAAATAAAAAATAATAAATTGTAAAAAATAAAAATAGAAAATTTTATATATCTCTAACGAAACAAAGTGATGACAGAAAAAAAAAAACATAAAATTGGAAAGATAACATGGGCAAGAGCCAATTGCATTTCTTTGCAATACCAGTGACATGCGTTTATATATTTTTCCATTAGCTTCTTAAATGTGTCAGTGCATTGTATAACTGTAACATCCAATGTTCTGTAATATTGTGTGTGAATTTTCATTGAGCATGACACTCAAGACATTCACGTTAATGTGACCCATAAGGGATTGTATATACAAAAATAATATAAAGCTTTATTCTGAGCTTGACACATTTAACTTGAAATGTAATAGCATTGTTCTTTTATTTTATTTTTAAATACTACTTAAAGGATACTCGAAAAAAAAAATTACTTTGAATGATAAATTTATGCTATAAGTACAGTATATTAATATTTTCTTAATGGTAAATAAAAAAAAATGTAGTAAAATGAATTTTTATTTAAATTTTAATAATGGCTGACTATAAACGGCTTGTTTCACTTAAAATTGAATTCAGGTATATACAGTTGACCCTAAGCGAGAGTATAGATTTTTTGTTTGGTAATTTCATGAACCAACATGATATTTTCTTTATTCGAATGATTTATTTGATATAAATAGATGCAGGTCGTTATATTTTGAGGGATTTTAACAGATATATAGGCGTATCCATATAAGTTAAAAAAATAAAAAATTTCTAATTCATGGCAAGTGGGTCATGGATAAAATTATGATGAGGAAAATTGTGCCAGGTACACATATCCATGATATATATATTCAACATCATTAAGCAGGTCGATTGTGGGCATATGTAATCGATTGACCCGGGCTTTTGAATAAGTATAATAGAATGAGTTTGGGTTAGTTTCACGTATTCACGAGTCACTGGCAGTGCCACTAAATAATTATATTGTAAGTGCAGTAGTCAATCATTGAAACTTTTATTCTGTAAAATGCAACAGGAAGAGCTTTTAATTGATCAACATGATAGTTTAAAACTGTGATAGTTATATAGTCATCATATTAAATGCAGATTCAAGTGACTCAATAAAACCACCATCAAGCTTCAAAACTACTTTACTAAAACCACAAATTTCTGCATTTTAGGCTCATGAAATTTCCTATATTGTCCACTATAAATCAAGTTTTCATCGAGCTTGACACTAAACTATAATTTAATAAACAACATTAACAAAATTAATGCCAAAATAATGTCGGATAAATTTACGCATTTGCTAACCAATATTTTCCAATCGATTAATTTTATATGTACTAAAAGGTAAATTATGAAAGTTTAAATTGAAAAAAAAAATAAATAATAATTATTATATGTTTGTTTGAAAAATGACAAATGACAAGAACAAAGCGGGTGCCTGTGCACGTCTCTCTTTTGATCTCGCTGATAAAAATAAACGAGGAAACAAGTAAATTTAACAAAAAAAAAAAAAAAAGCGTGAGATAAAAAATTAACACATAGTCGATTGGTGATGAGTGACGATGCCAGACACGATTGAGGCTTTTTAAATATGCAGATGCAACTGTCAGGGCACTCGAGCGTCCAGTAAACCCCCACGGAATATCTACCTTGTTAAAAAGCTTTGATAACAAATATATTTTTTGTTGGAAATTTTTTTAACCCTTTTTTTTTTTTTCTCATGACACATTTTGTGTTGTATCATTTATTATTCAATGGTCGGACATTACGGGTATTTTGAATGGCCAGTGTTTCGTTAATGTTATAAACTGCTGGCAAATTCACTGAAAATTATTCAGCATATTGCTAAGTATTCTAAAATGAGTTAAAATATTATACAATGAATAATTTTCATAAAATTCAAGTTTTCAACTCACCACTTTCACCATTGTAATTTATGTTAGTACCGTCCTCTCGTCTCCACATGACGTAGGGTTCCGGATATCCGGCTGCTTTGCAGACCAGTGTCACGTTCGAAGCTTCTCTCACTACCATATCTGTACTTGTCTCTTTGGCAATTATCCTCGGTGGGACTGAAATTATTATTTATTTATTTAATACATATAATTTTATCTAGTTTACAAGTCATTTAACTTCAAGTGCAACGAGTATGAAATATAAATTTGTGCGCGCCAGGTTAATTAATTTTTTTTTTCGAGACATATTATTTGCTCTTATTGAGCTAAACGAGTCATTACTCAATTGCAATTTTTACTTTTCTTATTAAATAGAATGAGGAAACTCTCAGTAATAACAAAAATATTAATATCAATATGAAAGCGTATTTTTTATTTTAGTTATTGTTGAAGATGATATGAATTTTAATGGAGCATGCTGATGACATAAGGCAAGAGCTCCCATCATTATTTGCAGCGAGGGTGACTTTAGCAATTTCTCAGATTAATTTGATTTTCAGATGACTGAACTTTTTCGTATCGTTTAAAGCATAAATAAAATTACTACTTTAAGTATTGCAATAATACTCAATCATATGAGGTAATAACGTTATTGTCTTATGCTAATTAGCATACAGCTGTCCTGTGAAACTCGGATAGCAAATAATTTTATTTCTATATTTTTTCAACTTATTTGACTTACCTACTACTTGAAGATATCCTTGAAGACTTCTCATTGGATCTGTATTTACTTGACACATGTACCATCCTCTATCGACTTCTTGTACTCTTTTTATGTGAAGATACCAGGATCTATGATCATTATATGATAATGATATCCTGGGATTTTGTGTTATTACATTGTCATGAATTGACAATATCGTCTGAGTATCGACTCTCACCCATGCGACCTAGTAAAAAACATAAATATTTAATTTATTTCCTTTAAAAAATAATTAGTTTTCAATAAATAATATATTATCAGGTGTTTGTTTAAAAATAAAATAGAGAAGTCAATAAACTTTTTATTATTTTATCGATAAACGTAATTACCTGGTAACGTTTGAGATTATCAACGACACAAGCGAGCAAAGCATCTCGCCCGAGGCTGACAGTCACGTTCGATATTGTTTCAGCAAATGTGGGCATAGAATCATCTGCAACTTATTTAAAAATATTATTATTAGTATATTTGTCATTTTTTTTTTTTTTTTTTTTTTTTGTATTTAAAAATTAATAAAGCAAAAAGTTATTTGCCCGACATAAAAAATTTCATTTTTAGATTCAAATGTATATTTGATTCATCTGAATACGTTATGTGTTTGCACTGCATATAAAATAATTTCGTTTGCTTAATAGGGTCATAGCCATATCAGGTTTTATAAATATTTATTCATATCACAATGCGGTTCACCAATTTTCAAATAACGTATTATTTGTACGCATTCTGTGTATCCACTGGATGCATTAATGTGTTTATGTTTAGACCATAATGAACATTATTTTTAATATTATATTTCATTATGACCTGGGTTAAAGAGATTTCATAAATATACTAAATGCTCTTCAAAATAAATACATAGCGTGCTTATTTTAATTATGTATATTTTTTTTTAATGATTTTTCTTCTACTTTGAATTATATAATTTTTATTTTTGCAAATATTTGGTTTTAACTTTTAACGATTGAAAAAAAAAAAATATTTTTACGACAAGAAGTGCATAATTATTAAATACTCATAATATTTTTGTGTTTGAAAATTGAAAAAAAATAATTATTCGAGTGTCATAATTTGTTTTTATTGACTACAAAATTCTATTTTACTTTTACCAATTTCATTTATCAAAAGCAGGTCAAAAATAATTACTTTTCTCGTAAATATTAACACGATGACATGACAATTTTGCAACTCGAATTTTACTTGTGTAATTAGTCAGTCATAAATGACTAATCTTCTCGTCCGTCTGTTTATATTAGCATAACTAACGGGTATGTAAAAGTATCCTCAAAGTACTGTTCGTCCATCTTGAATATCATCGAGTCTATTCAAGAATGCCTTTGTACTTTTCACCCGATTCAAATAGCAATTATTACTAAAAATTTCTCTCCACATAAAAATGAAATATGAAAAAGCAGAAAAAAACACAATAAATTCATATTTTTAATTTAAAAAATAAATACATCAAATAAAATCGTTTCCAGCTGAATTGATTGAATAAATATTATATTTATTTGAAATTCAATTTTATCAATACACAAATTCATATATATATTAATGAGTATTTATAATTATGTTGATAAATATAATAATCTCATGGCTAATCCTTTATTTATATTATAAATTGCAATAGATGATAAACCTGCTATAAAATCAAATTTTAAATTAAAAAGGAAAACACAAATAATAAATATTTCATGTAGAATAAAAATGTTTTACATTTCTAAAAAAAAAAAGCAAAAAAAGCTATACAGATATTTATCTGCAGGGTTTATTTTCATCAAATATTGGGGGTTGTTATTTTGTATTAGTGACGCATGAGTGATTAAGTGTGACAATATAACGACAGTAGAGTCATCAGTCCAGTATTGTTTTCCAGTTGGTGATTCTTCCAGCAGACAGACGAGGATAGTAAAAATTGAAACACATTTATTAGTTTGTGTGTGTGTAATAGAGAAAGACAATGAAAGTGAGTCAGATAGTTTTGGTGAATGTGAATACTGTCGATCGGATGTTGAAAATCCGGAAATAACAAAGACCAACGTGCTGAATTCGATCCAAAGCAAGCTTGCAGGCAGACTAGTTCGATATGATGCTCGTAAATCGCTGAGATTCATAGGTGTACTAAAAAGCACGTCCATTGCTCTGTATAAGGATTAACATTGTAGAAAAAGACAAGTTATCCACTATACAGCGAAATAATGTGAGTAAAAGAGATGATGAGACCGAGGGAAATAAGGGGTGTTCAAATACAGAAGCAAGGCGCCTTTAATGGCAATAAATTGTCGTTTTATACTGCACAAAGAGATTATACATGAGCATAGCGAATATCCGGTTCTTTGTGTCGCATTATTGTGGCATATTTTCGTTTATTTTATTTTATATATTTCTTTTTTTTTAATTTAAAATTTTTGCAATTTTTTTTTAAGTGCATATTTTTTATTTATATACTGTAGTATTTTTATCGTTGAATTTTTTTCATATTTTTTGTTTCATTATTATCATGTAAAAAAAAATAATAATAAATAATGAAAAAAAATTCAAGTGACGTATTGTACAATATAAAAATTCAAGATAATAATATGAATACTTGACAAATGAATGGCTTCGGTAAAAGTGGCATTTTTCTCTTGGAACACAATTTACCCTTATTTACCTACGTCAAAGATCGATTTTAGGTGGAACGTAATTAGAGGCTTTATGTGTACGCCAGCAAGAGGGAAGTGGTTGGTAAAAGAGGTAATTCATCTGTGTTTCTTTGTCATTTTCTTTTTATTTTTTATTCGTTTTTTTAATCTAATTTTTATTACCAGAATTTTACCGGCTTGTCTATTATGTAGACTTTGTTTTTTTGCTTCTTCTTTTTCGTTTAAATTTATTACCTGCTCTATGATGAATTTTTATTTACGTTTATATTGCTAAGGATATCTTATTATCAATATCGAACATACTGAAAATTACTAACAGACTTTTTATGAATTTTTTTTTTACGTTATTGAATTATATTGTTAATTTAAATTTAATTATAAATTTTTTATTTGATTATATATAGAGTTTAAAATAAATATTTGTTGATGGACGTATGAAACGTGAACTGGATATGGAACTTGACATAACGTTGACGTAAAATATTTTGTAAAAGAGAAAATGAACAAAAGGTAATCGTCGACAAACGTGCTGTGTAACACTCCACGACGGTACGCAGTCACTGTGAAATATAACTCTGACGTCGATTTGCGTTTGTTATTCTGGTTTTGAGCTTTTACATGCTATGTGTACCTGTCTCTTATTTTAGCATGTATAACTTACTAATAAAGACTTCCATCAAAAAAAAAACCAACTAAATAAATTACTTGAAATTATAAAAATAAATTTTAGTATTTTCTTTTATCACATTACTTTTTATTTTTCTGTGCGTCGAAATTTAAAATTTTTCAAATCGTTAAAAAGAAAATATACTATGTCATTTTTACACATACTTAATAACTTTTTATATTTATTTTTTTGTAAAATTGCAAATACGTAGTGCAAGCATAAAAGAAACATAAATTTTGAAGTAAAATTCCGGGTGTGTTTTTTATTATTTTATTTTTTGTTTGTTTGCTTTTTGACTCGTATGGTGTGACAACAAGTGCATGAAACACGATCATTCCGGTGCAAATGATGCAAAAGTATGAAAAATTGAACTGGCAAAGTGAAAATGCTTTTTACTTAAAGTGGTAACACTTGGGAGATGGTAAAACAGGAAACATTTGAAGTTGAGGGTGCGGTTTGCCTTTGTTCGTAAGTGCCGTATGCAAAGACGACTTGTTTCTTTTATTTGTTTTTTAAAAACTACTTGTATATGTGTTTACCTAGCGAGAGCTTTTTTTTTTTTTTTATTCTATTCTTTTATCAACATTTTTCGTGTATTTTTTTGAACCACCCGAGTATTTAAATTACGTAAATAAATTTGAATTTTAATCGACAATTTACTGTGTCTGTTTTTCGTTAATTTTTTGATATTATCATTTTTCATTATGATGATAATCATGTTATTGAAATAAAATGTATTTTGTCACTTTTTGAAATTTTAAAATTCATGTAACATCATATAACGAACACTTCAAGCTTCATTATCATTAATGAATGAAAAAAACGGAAAATAAATTATGAAACAAAAGAAAAGAAATTAAACAGAGTAAAAAAAAAAAATAAAAATTATACAAGAGATGATTCATAAATGAAGAATAAAAAATAGATAAATAAAGTAGAATAAAAAATAAAATAAGAAAGCTTTTTATGTCACTTGTCTTTTTTGGATTATTTTATTTCGCATTTCTCACGTTTTGCTTCATTCATATTCATGTCGTTGCCCGGGCAGTTCGTCTTCGCGACTTGTGGTTGCAACGTCGAATAACTTTGCTGTGCTTTTTCACTCTATATACATGTATATTGGTATCTCACTGGTTTTGGATAACTCATGCACGTGGCACGCGAAACTCCTTCGTGCATCTGCTTCATCACTTTCAAAACAACTTTTCAATTTTAAATTTATAACGTCTAGTTAATGATAAATATTTTTAAAATAATTAAAAATATGAAATACGGATAATATTCAGGGGGATTTGCTTTAGCTATAAACCAATTTTCGGAAATTTCCAGCTTTCGGTTCTTTGTTTATCAAATAAATAGAGAACACGAAAGTAAGGGTATGTCTTATGCAAGAACTGACTCTAGGCTCATAGTGTCCCACTCGACAGAGAAAATTTCGGTTGAGAAATTGACTCACGGATAATAATCAGGAGGGTTTGCTTTATCTATGAACCAGTTTTCAGGAATTTCCAGCTTTGCTTTCTTTGTTTATTAAATAAATGGTAAACAAGGAAATGAGGGTATGTCTTATGCAGAAATCTGACTCTGGGCTCATATAGCGCGCTTTCACATAAAAGATCATAAAAATTTTGTATAATGATTATTACTGTTATTTTATTTATTTGTTTTTTGATATAATAAATAGTTTTCCACTTATATTTATAAATACAACACGACAAATAAATATTTATACATAGCATGTATTTCATGTAGTAATAACTTTTTGTGGTTTCAAAAAGTTTCCATTACATGTATTCCAATTTCAACTTTGTAATGTAGAGTATGACGGTGAAATTTTCCACTGTTAAGAGTTGAGATTTCAAGTATATATATCCATAGTTGACTAGTCTACATTATATAAATAGCATATAAAATATAAATTCATGTATGTGGAGTCAACAATCCAAATAAACACAAATGCTTCAGTGACTTTGGTTATTCTCTATATTGTTAGATGTTCACCACTCAACTCACTCAACATTATAAATTGTGGTTCCTAAATAATTATTATGTTACAAGAAACTCAGCACGTAATTATAGTAATGTAGTCAACGACAAATCTGCCATGCTAAAGTTAAATAATCCTCAAATTTCATCTCGTTAGAGATATAGAGATAATTTGTCGCCGGGGTATTCTTTTTTTTTTTTTTACATAAAAAACATGCAGGATCTGGCCAATCATGTTTGAGGTCTTTTTTATAATTCTGTCTAGTTTTTTTATTCTTTTTTATTTTTGCAATTCTTTTGAAAATTCGTGTCTCACGCGATCGTTTCTCAAAGACTTTTATTATATCCTTACATAAGTATAGAAAAAAATAAACTAAATAAAAATCTAGTTACAGTAAAACTTTGACTAGGTCAAAAAATAGAAAATGTAATTATTTTTTTTTTTGTCTATTATCTAACTCACAATTTCTGTAATCGTCCGCCGTCGCATCCAATGGCAGCATATGGTGATTCGATGCACTGCCAAGAATGTCCAAATTTCTCGTTCGCCGCCCTAGAAAAATTTTAAAAAAGTTTGCGAATTTAATATACTTTCTCAAAAATGATGAAAATTAAATTTTTATAGTTTTACTTCATCAGAAAGTTTGAAGATTGTTCGATCAATTCATGCTTTTTATTTTGACCTGATAAAAATCACCAATAATTTTTTTATAGAACAAAGAAAATTTAAAACAAATTTAATTTTATGACGAAACGTTGTACGTCATTCAATCCATAAAATTAATATAAATTCGATTTATAATTGTTGTAGGTTTTCGTCCCACGTAGCAAATATAATTTCGTCATTGTATATGAGAACCTTTTTTCATTGGGCAGAGAATGTTGTCACAAAACGATCAATAAACTTTTTGATATTTCAACCATATCGTTTAATAAACTTTCCGAATTCCATGACAAATAAAATAACAAAATTTTTCCCCCTATAGTAATAAATACAATGAAGTTAAAGAATATATACTTCATTAAATGTTTATGATTAATAAAATTTAAAAAAATATTTCAGACAAAAAAAATGATATTTTCCTGAACGTTCTAAAAATAAGCTTTTCGAAAAAAATCACTCATAATATAAGAAAAATATATAAAGTAAATGTGTTAAATTCATTTTGAAAAAAACTCGTGAGAGTTATTCCAGTGCAAAGCGCAATTGGATTTTCCGGAGCCTGGGAATGAGACTCGATTACAAAAAGAAAAAAAAAAAATGACCGGAGAGTGATTCCCCGGGCGGTTTCTACTAGAATTGCACAGAGAAAGAAAAAGAATAAAAGCGAAAATGTGAAAAAATAAAGGGTGAGAGACCAGGTGAGTGGGTGGTCGCTTGCAGAAATAGTCGAGTTCGGTGAGAGCTTTTTTCGCGAAGCATCGTCGACACGAAAAAGACGCGTGACCAGCCCAACAAATAGCTGACCGAATTTTCTCTCCCGAGTAGAGACCACACTGCACTCTGCATTTTTAAAAAGTTTTGTGCGACAATTTTATTTTCATTTGTTTTCCAGTGCTTTGACTCTTTTTTGTAATTTTTTTTTTTATATATATTTTTATTTCGCGTGGCAATACTGCTGTTCTGTGGTCTCAGGTTGAGTGCATGCCATTGTCAGAAACGCTCAATCATTCTCTCTTCTTTTCTTGGATCGTTACACTCTATTTCCTGCTCCAACGATCACCCCATTCTTCCTATGACTCAATTTTTTTTTTTAATTTATCTAGCTTATCTTATTCAGCGTATTTTTTTCTTTCGCTCGATGTATCTTTTCCAAATTTTTTCATGTAAACATTAACAAGTTTTTTAATTTTCCATTTCATCATACGGAAAATTCATCTACACATTTCAATCACTATTTACGATACAAAGATATTCCCATTGGAGTTTATGTAAAATATCAGTGACATTTATTCAAAAACATAAATAGAATCTTTACATTAGTAAAATTACATTTAAAAAAAATGATAAAATGGGAAGGGAAATAAATCAAATATATATGCAAAATAAAAAAGAATATCATACTCCATGACAATTGTCGCATTGGCGTTTTCTGACGGATCATAAAATACGCGTGACTCATGTCGATTCATCTTTCTTTGCCCGTCCAATGTGATCATATCGAATATAGAGGTTGTTTGAGTATAAGCGAGGGTTGTGAAAAACAAGAAAAGACGATTTTTTTTTTCATCTTAGTCACTCTGGGGAACGACCGAAAGATAGAGATTGTAGACAACCATTTATCAAAAGCATCGAACAAAATTGTGAGGAGGGTCGAATCAAAACAGGGTAGGGAAGAAAAAAAAATGTGTCATCGCTTGTCGAGTCGTTTGTCCTCTGGCTTTTAAAAAGATTATTGGATTTTTTTTTTCGTTAACAATTTTTTTTTTTTCATTTGTTGGAAAAGCAACTGCTAAACCTGCTTATCCGATAAAGAAAAAATATGTTCGAAATCTCTACATGACAAGTAATAATAGTAGTAATTCAAATCAAATTCGAAATTGATGGTACAACGGTTACAATATATTTTCAAAAGCTTTCAGTACATATATATTTAAAAAATTTAATTATCTATAAATATAATAAATTCTAAAATGATTTATTAATGCATTAAAATTTTTATTATTTTTATTTCAACAGCTACATCAATAAAAGTTGAAAAATATAGTTGTAAAAATATTTTAACATAAAATAATTTTAAATAAATGTATTTTGATTGCTTGAGTAAGTTTTTTTTTTCTTTTCCAACAAAGTACTGCGAGAACTGAGAATTACATTTTCATTTTTATTTTACTCTGTATGTCTCGTACTGTTAAAACTTTTAGATACATTTTAAAACTATTGGAAACGACCTAGATATAAAGGCTGGAGACAATCTACAACTCTAAAGTGACCTGTAAAACCTGGATACTTGTGTTCTATATTTCTTTCACGATACTCCCATATTTTTTTTTGTGCACAACAAGACACAAAAAGATAAAACTAAAATAAAAATTCCTAGTGAACAAAGATATTTTTTATAAATTGAAAAATTATATAAACATATTAAAAAAAAATAAAGAATATATGAAGAATAAAATTGTGTGTTAATTAATAGCTGTATACAAGCTTTTGGCAGTTAAAGAATTAAAAGTTGAGATAAAGAAATAGAATTAAAAAAAAATAAAACCAAGTAAAAATAAAATGAAGATTGGAGTCTCGTGGGGTCAAGGAAATGAACGAAAACTTATAAGGGGTATAAATTCAATTTCACATTCAGCCGAGTTAATTTCCCAGGTCTTTATATACACAAAACCAACTTTATGAGAGTTGCTAGCTTCGTGTGCCACGGGTTTTAGCCCGAAGGGAGTCAGATAACGGGACGAAATATTCATTTTCAAATTGGTACGAGTCCCAAGTGGCATAGAAAAGCGTCGGCCGATTTTCAACGACCCGCGGGGCTCGCTGTCTTTTATTGTTCTCACTCACTTCTATTTTATTCTTACACTTTTCTCATATTTTTCCATTATCAATTGATGAGAGAAAGAAAATATCTTTTTCTCTTCTTCTTCTTTCCATCATTTCAATTTTTTTTATAATTTTTTGCATACCTCTCAAGAACCAACTACATAAAATTAACGATTAATTGATAAATTAAAAAGTTTTCAATTTAACGCTTGAAAAAATTAAAATAGCACGTTGAACGAGAATTTCCATAACTCTTTCAAAGTATATAAGTCATTAAGTTGAGATAAAGTAAAAAAAAAAATTCAATAAAAAAAATTATAGCATAAAAAAATAATAAAATTAATTACTAGATGATGGTTAACAGTCTGCATAAAGCTCCTGTGGAATAGAAATTGACAATTAGCCGAGATAAATAACTGCAAACGTCACTGTTCATAATGATGAAAAATAACGTGGTTTGCTACTTTCTCACGCTTTTCTTGTACTACTTTCATTCTTGGATTTTATTTTTTATTTTTGCTCAAGGTTTATCCTTTTTATTTTTTGTTTTATTTTATTTTTGTTGAGAATAAAAAGTATCTTTATGTTCCTATGTAGCTGTTGAGTCCACTTTTTTAAGAGTAACTTTTTGCTAAGGCCAAGCAAAATACACTAGCAAGTAGTTATATAATACACTATCCAAACTGGTCTCGAGTATGAGGCATATATGGAGTATAAGTTTTCAAGTTTGACAGAAAAATAAAATGAACTGTGCAAAAGGGAGCTTTTGAAACTTGCTATCCAAGTAATCGTGAAGTCATATCTAAGAAGCTCTACGAAAGAGAATGGACAAAGTCTTTGCGTATGTGCACTTTATTTTTTATACATTTTTTTTCTTTTTTTTATTTTGTTTAAAAATATTTACCATATTTTACCGACTTGATCTGATCATTGTTATTTTTTTTGGCTTAAATTTGGTTAAATTTTATTCGCTTTGCGTCATCTACTTCTGACAACAATTTTTCTCAAATGAAAACTTAACGCAAATGTATACGATGCTTGGTATACGCCTCAAGTTTTTAAATTAAACCTTCACTTCCTTTTAGTTGTTGTATTTTATTTTTTTCTGATTTTTTTTTTTCATTTTTCATTCATTATTATTTGTTTCTTTAAATTTTATTTAAAAGAATTTTTTTATAGAGTTTTAAATTTTTTAAACTGAAAGTATGCTTGTGGGCAAGTATCAAGGGATAAGAAAAGTATGAGGCTCGAAGAAACCGCATGAAAATAATGAACGAAAAAAATCGTAAAAAAATAGAAAGAATAATAAAAAAGATGAAACGACAGAAGTGTATAATATGTATTAGGTTTATAGAGAAAAAAAAAGGATATATATATAAAAAAAAGGGCTTTCGTGGTTAGGAAAAGTAAATGTGATAAAATAGAAAAACAAAGAGGCCATGGAAAAACAGTGAATACACAGTGAACTAGACACTTGCATTTGTTTGGAATTTGAATAATCCGCATGGAAAATAAACGAACAACCGGGTTACTTTCAAGTTACGAAATTTTATTTTACTTTTTATATTTCGACAAACCAGAGTTCTATGGTAGTGGCACATAGATGCAATCAGTTTGTGAATTACCCAGTCAACCTTTCTACTTCTTTTCAAGAAATCCCATCCAATCACACTTTTACCATATTATTCTTCCTCCAAGAATAATTCATTTGAAAAAATACATGCTGTCACATTTACTCTCGTTATTTTTTTTAACTAAAACTCTTTTAATTTAACTTATTTAGCTAAAGAATATATTCATATGGACTCTGAATATTTCATCAGTCGGAAACTCAAAAAGCTGAAAACCGTCGTAAAAACTGTCTACATACATTTATTTTTTTTTATTCATACTGAAATACTTTCTATCTTCCATTACCATTAATGTTTTTCCTATTTTTTTCCCATATTTCTTGAGAATATTAAAATTATCGCATCAAAATTTTTATCATAGTTTTGTGAAAATACATCTTTACCATTTGAAATTAATGAAAAATAAAAACAACATTTACATGTTATTCTGTTTGAAAATGTTAAAAATATTTCTACATTATTCAGAACAATTCGATTAAGCAATATTCACATAAAAAAATTTAAATTTATTTTATTTCTACTAGGTGTAACAATACATTTTGAAAATTTAACGGGCATAGATCAAGAATAAAAAATGAAAAAAAGTCGTACATGGATCTGGTTTTTAAATTAAAGCATTCAAGAATATTTCCATGTTCAAATCCACGAGTCAATTCAATTGTGGCCGAGTCCCACACGACCATTCGTAATATTTGTAGCGTTGAATTGTACCCTTGGGGCTTCGATATATGCACCAATATCACCCTTTTCCAATCCTCCCATTTTTACCAACCAACCCAACGACATTTACATTTATATTGACACTGTGAATGTGATCTTGAACAACGTAGATCAGTATGGTGCGTTGAACAATTGTGAGCTTTGTACCTTTCCCATCGGACCATGACCAGTTATATTTTTCTAACGATATTTTTCGTATATAATTTCGCACATATATATGAAAAACGATTTGGAAATAGCGCACAGGGAATCAACCAAGCAATTCCAGTAAAAAAACCAATGAATCCAACAAACATTATACATGTTTCAATGCTTGATCGTTCCGAGGAAACTTTCAAAAGTTTTATGTATTTTAAGTATTTATATGAATTGGATACACATATCGATATAATGCATTCATACATATGAAAACATAAAAATATTTCTATAAGAATAAATCGAGTATCACTATAATCTTGAAACATAAAAAAAACGTTTTTTTTTTTATTGTATTTCTACTTTTAATACTTTTATGTATCGAAAATCAATTGCAGTTGAAAGAAACTCAATAACAGTCACCAAGATGTTGGCACTAGTTAAAACACACGGTGTGAAAACAAATTGCTCGTGAAATATTGTTATTGTGCAATTGACCTGTTTTTATTTTGTTTATAATACATTTATTATATTTTTTTTTAATTTCCATATTAATAAAACAGATTTACAATTTTTTTCGTATTGAAAAATTTTAGTTATTTTAGTATTTGGTGTTTACATTATTATTCTTTGAAATAGGAAATGTATATAAGGCTCCAGGGGATTGAAGAAAAGTGTCATCTCAGTGGATTTCGGATTTCCTTGACTGGATATTGGATAGTTTGATCCCCGCAGTGCACGATAACACTCCGTGACATGAATAAAAATGTTGTCATTGTGCATATTTAATTTTGGATGGAAAAATATAAAAACAAAAAATAAACTTTATAGTAATTTTAAATGTCATTGGTCGTATATTTTTCTTCTTATTACTATTTTATTTTATCTAACTGAGAATTAGCATGACTCGTATATTGTGGGTTTTGTTTTTTTTATTTACTGATTTTTTTTTTTTGTATACCTCGTGAATTTATTTCCATGTGTATATTTTGGTATTTTTTTCCCACAGTTTAATAGCTACTCGTTACCAAAACGAGCTAAAAAAAAAAGATACACATGATAATTCAAGTAAATCCTGTAGAAACATTGTTACTGAGCGGAAGATCGAGAACATCTTATACGTATATACCCCTATTATAAACGGCAAACCCTCTCATAACGAGTCATGGAAAATAGTTTAAGTACTTAACGAAATTCTACTCACGTTCTTGTTTTTGGCCCTTCAAGCAGTTTGACTCCCTCTCATCACAATGATACCCATGCAATTTATCCGAAATGACGTCCCCATTAAGACGGGATTCTAAGCCGATCTTCTTTATCGTTTTTTTTTCACGTATTTTATTTTTTATATACAATGATAGGTTTATTATCTTTTTTTTTCCTTTTTTTCTTTCCATTCTATACCCCTTTATTATTAATATTATTATTATTATATTTTATTTTTGATGTTTTTTTTTCTCTTAGTTTTTCATCTTAGCATACTCACTCTCTACTTTGACTAAAGTTTACTGAACTTTCTCTCAATATACATATATATGACATTTTTATACAGCTATCTTGGTCGTTGCACACCCACTCATACTAATACAAAAGAAAATTCCTCTTTTTGGATGGGAACAACGAAGTGATGGCTGGACCTGAACTAACGACTTTTCAACTTCTTAAATGCTTCTTCATTGAAAACGTCACAGACGATTACCCATCATTTCTTCTTCATCTTCATTCGTTTCACAAGAGCCAAGTAGCTTCGATCGAGAAAATGAAATTGAGTTTTATATACTTATATTATATGGTGTTGGATATGATGTACGAACGCAAAATTAAACCCGCAGGCATTGCAATTTTTATTTTCTATATTTTAGTTTTCATATATTTCTCTTTAACTTATATTTTCTTTTGTATCTCTGGTACTTTGACTTTGTTGAATTATATGCTGCTCTTTTCATACATGAGCTTTTTTTAAATATATTCTAATATTCAAATGAAATTTAATACTTTTAAAGATGTTCGAGTACACAACTTTGTCTGTACTTTGTATTAAACGTAATTGAAAAATGAATAAAATAAGAAGACTGTAATTAAAAACAATATATAAAAGTGTCATCAGTCTGTGTTGTGTCTATTCAAAGTCGATAATTAGATGAAATTTTGCAACTCAACGTGCGGTTTTTGCAAGCTTAAGGGATTTCCAAAGATGGCTACAATAAGATACAAAAACAAGTTGATAGTTTTGGTGTGAGAAGAGCAGGAAAATCTTGATGCGAAATTCAAGAGAATAGAGAAACTTGAGAATTGGAAATTAACTCTCACCTAAAATCTATATATTTGCCACCTGGTTTTTGCTAATTATATCGTTAATTATTGGATGAGAAAATTATCCTAAATTTCACTGTCTCTGTACAGTAATATACCTGTCAGAGGATTAACTTTTATTTTTTAAATTTTTTTCTACCTCATTTTCTAACTTTAAAGAAATTTCTTTTTCATTTATTACATTTCATTTTACAGGTATACAAGCGTATATTATTTTTTTAATCATCTAAATGTGACATAAGTTTTGAGAATGCAGATGGAATAAATGAACTGAGCTTTCGAGGAAATTTGTATGTATGTGCTGGTATGACCTCAAGGAGAAAGCTTATGGTCGCTGGTATAATTCACAGTAAAAAAAGAAAGAGAAATAAAAATTAAGAACATAAAATAAATGCTGGAATAAAATCTAATGAAAACTCGTTAATGAGGATGGTTCATGTGTTTACCTGAGGCACATATATAGTAACATGCTCATGAAAATTCTCAGACAAAAACTTGCGGTTAAAAAGTGCGTGGAAAATTCTACCTAACAAACGTGAGGTTGTTGAGAAGTCATACTATTTTGCGTTGACTTGTTCTTCTCTCTGCATCCTTAATCAGAGTACATTTACTGAATTTTTTTTAACATACCTATATCCTTTCCTATTTTCATTTAAAGACTGCATACACACATGCAGCATTTTATTTTTGCAAAACTTTAACTTCCCTAAATATTTTTCATTCAGTCTATTTAATCCTTTCTTTATTATTATTTTGTTTTTTCGGCTTTTTTAATCAAACGTTTTAATTCTTATTTATTTTCCTTCGGTCATTTTATTTATACTGGATTCTGAATGCCTCTATCAATTTTTATTTTCCACGTATCCAAGGTGAAATAGAAATTCACATGGCTTTGTTTGCTCAATCGTCGAATTGACAAGTCAAAAAATAAAAAAAACATAGCTTCCCCACCAAACGGAATTAAAACTAGTTGAATTGTTTTTTTATGAAAAAAAAAAAATAAAATAAAAAACATTAAATTGAATTGAATTGAATAAAAAAAAAAAAAACTCTTGTAGTCTTAGTTCAGTCTGACGTAGCACGTACCACGACCACTGCACGGATGAATCTCAATCCTTTTTTTTCCAAGATAGATATAGATCGAAGACGAACGAAAAAAGTATAAAAAAATAATAAAAAAACAGGGTAGATCTTACAAGAGTCATCCAAGATACCCACACTACGTTACAACATTGGCAAATGCCATGTTACTCGAAAATATCTCGGGGCAGTTTCTAGTTTGGTGAACTTGGGAGTCTTACAATTTCGTGGCATGAATCCGAGATTCAAGTTTCATGTATCTGTGTTTTTTTTAATTTTATTATTTGTTCCTTTCATTTATTTATTTATCTTTTTGTAAATACACATCTATAGATATGTTTAGTGTCTAGGTTACAAAGTGAAATCAATCAGTGTACAAAGTTAAGCTTGGCTCTTCTTCATCAAGAATAAGCCATGAATTGTACTTATAAATTTTTTAACTCATTGTATTTGATTTGTGCACTCAATAACTATCCTAATTTTGCTCTTCTTTTTTCACGTAGTTAAGAAGTAAATAAATAAAAAAAATATATGTGGTTATATAGAAAACATGTTTGAGAGTAGAAAACATTGATGAAGTATATAGTAAACTTGGTGAAGATCAGCAAGCAAGTACTTTCAGTATTTGAAACCGCATCACTGACGTTGTTGCACATATAGATAGAATTTGTTCTTAGCCTTCGGCTGTAAACCAAACGAGCGAGAATAGATGAGGGCTTGTGCGGCTTCATTCCATGCAAGTTTTACGATTACCAATACAATTTCACAAGTGCGAAAGTGGTTGACTGTGTTCTTGTTCACTATCGAAAGAGGCAACTCGCCACAAATCAATGGTGTCCAAAGTTTAACCCTGGTGACTATGATCTCCGCTACTGCATGGTGAAAGGTCTCCACGGGTTACGCGGTAGCGTGTAATTAACCCTTAACCCTGTACACCTCGACGATTTTCAAAAGGTATACACGAGTTACGTTTGTACTATGTTCAGTCAATGTGTATTGTGCAGACACACACAGCATATATGTATTATCGTGTGCAACCTGGTACAAAGCGACTTGTGTTAGCCACGAAATCGTGACAAATTGTTCTATTCATGTAATGTATATATGTGCACAGTTTCAAGATTACCTCAATTCTGTATTTCACTGGGTGCACTACTATTTTGTTTTATTTTACTATAACTATATACAGTCCCTTCCGGTGTTACGAATTCATTGATCGTGATTATTATTGTGTTAAAAATAAATAAATAAAAAAACCCATTTATCATGATTAGATCCATGCTAGTCTTTCACTATCGAGTCACGAAAAAACCAACTTAACATATAAAATTTATAAAGTCATTAAAAATAATTTTAAATTTGATGTAATTCTAATCGCCCAACAAACAAATAGTCTAACAGTAATTTTTTTTTATTTGTTTTTTATTCAATTTGATAAAATTTCGTTAGAAAAAAAAAACAAAACGAACAAAGAAAAAATACATGACTGTGAATTTTTTTTTTGATATCGTAAATTACATGTTTTACTGAACAGTAAAATGTAGAGTTGAAAATATATTGAATGTTGAAAGATTTATCATTGAATCGATACAAATATGAAGGTAGAGAAGCAATGTATATGACAATTTAGAGAATATAAGCAGGACGTGTGTTTTCTCGTGTCATATGACAGTGCCAACTTTGTCATGTTGATAGACAAACAAAGAAAAAAAATAAATCAAGTTAAAATAAGATGAAAAATAGTGAAAATAAAGATGATAAAAATAAAAATAGAATAAGGTTAAATAGAGAAGAATCCTTAATCCGGAACTTTATCACACAGAAAGACCATATCATTGAAGGGCCAAAGAGAGGATGAATGAAGAGCAGAAAGGGGATATTTGTGGTCAAGCGGTTGAGCTTTTTCTACTACAAAGAGTGAAAGAGTAAAGTAGCATAAGAGAGATTGCAAAAAAAAGATGAAAAGCAAGTAAGTATCGTGGAGAGAAAAAGTAGTGAGACAGTGTTAGTTATGTATAAGCTATTTGGAGAGAAAAGAGTGCAAAATATTCGAGCAATTTGGTGACACTGCCAAGCATTTACCACGGGTCCTTTTTATCCGGGTGTTGGCCGGCTTAGTTTTATCGTGGTCACATTATCCTTTCCTTGTCTTTCCCCAAGTCCAACCACATACACATATAGTGCACTGTCCTAACTACGGTTGCTTAATTTGCCATCACTGACACTGTCCATGCACGTTTTAATATATCTTCATTTTTTTTTATAATCATACTCTAATACCTTCGGACAATCTTGTATCTTATAATCTATACAGGATTAATGCAAACTAGTTACTTTTTTTTCGGAATCATTTAGCTTTTATCGTATATTAAGGTTGATTGTCGTAAAAGCCAAAAAAGACTTCCAATAATCCTATTCAATGTATCGCTACTGCAATAACCTTAGACATCTTCACCTTTGTCGGTTTGAAGTAAAGCCCTGGACTTTTCCTCTGATATCCGACAAAAGCTATAGTTTTACGATTGCAGTTATACATTAACACATCTATTTTCTTTTTTATTTTAACAATGCACTAACTAAAAGTTTTTGTGGATATTATATAATCCAAGTATGTTTTCTTTGTTTTGTATGAGAATATTTACAAAGTTTTTAATGAATTTACTTGATTTTTATTGAGCTTTATTTCATTTAGATGATGTAGCTTTTTGTTTATTTTTATTTTATTTATTTTTCATACTCTGCCATTATTCTTATTCTATTTTTTGTAATCTTTTTTTTGTTAAACTTATAAAATCCTGTAGCATTTACTTTCGAGATATTTCACTATATACGAAAAATAGTTTTAAGATATAAATCAAGTTATTAAGTAATTTACCAAGTACCTACTTATCTTGGAGAGAGTATTTCGTCGTGGTCGGTTCTTAATTGGGTGAGCTTTACTTCTCATACCTACTTTATCTTTGTGATAAATACTTGAATATATGTATAGCTTTTACATGTATAATTATATGTATAGAGTTGTACATTCATTTTAGGGTCACGATTCACCACTGTTGCACATTTTCGTGTGATTTACTTGAATTTGAGCTTTTTTTTTTTTGGCTTGTAAAGTCATAAAGATAAAAAAAATATCACGATGCGTCATCGTACTTGTGGAAGATATTTCTGGATTACAAACCTCGTGGTTTTACTACTTGGCTATACATTTTTTTTTTTGTACTACTTGTCACGAATTTAAATGAAAAACTGCATAGGAACTGTTTATGACAGTTTTTTATTTCATTTCTGCTTTTGTCAATATTTTCACAACCCGGATATTTTCATTTTTTCTATTTCTATTTTGAAGAAAATATAAATTGAACGAGTTAATTAAAATACTAAATTTCATAATTAAATTAAAAATATTTCAATTTATCGGGAATAAGAATAAAAATGATCAATTAAGTATTTAACATGAGCCTTTTTTAGAATTTTTCACGCTTTTTTTTTAGATCACTTAATGAAATTAAAAATACAATGATAATGACACTTGATTGAATTTATTTTCAAAAATTTCAACGGTTAATTAATTTTTTAAATCACTGGATTTCCGAATTATGCATTTATTACAATCAAATTTAAAATAACAGAAAATCTTTAAGTACCAATCTAATTTTTCTTTAATTTTTTTCATCAGTCATAATGAAATCACTTCTGACTTATTTAATGACATTGTTATTCTTTTTTCTCAATAGTAACGTTAATTATTTTTAATCATGAAATCCAACAAAAATCACACCGTTAAAATTTATGTATTTATTTATTCATCAGAATGATTGGTTTATCATTCGATAAAATCAAATGTTTTTTTGAAAACGGATTGTTATCGAAAAAAAAAAAAAAATTACTGATGCCAAAATTATTCAATTTTCTCTCCGTTCATATTGCAATATTCAATAATTTATTAAAACATGAATAAATTTAAACAAACAACTCTCGTTTAATATACTTAATTTTTCGTGGCTTTTTTTTTTTGTTTAACATCTCCATTACAATTTAACTAATAAATTTATATGTTGTGAATATTTTGTATAAGCATACCATGATTATACATATAAATATATTTGTACATCGAGAATTGTTAAATCGCTGGATATTTTTGTAAATTGGTAGTACTAATTGCATGCATTTCAAATATATCGATGAATATTTTAGTTTTCCGGGTCACAATGTAATACGCATACTCGAATCATCACAATTTCACCAAAAATCAAATCAATAGTTATACACATATTATATTTGTATTTACGCACAACTTGCTTCGTACACATACTTGATAGTCGTGTAATTGTAAATCTATGTAAATATAACAAAAAAAAAAAACGAAAAACAAATTATATATTTATAAATCTATGAATATATGTATCGTGTTCTCTATCACTCAAGTTTCCTCATCCACATATAAATATGTTTATTCATGATGTTATTTATTAGTACGTACAATTAGCATTAATTAGTGCAATCTGGCACGGTGAATATGATGCCGAGTATGGTCACTGTGTTTTAGTGGTAAGTGGTCTCCATGTGTGGTCATAGCACAAGTGGAGAATTCGTTACCAGTTGTAGAGCTCATGATACAGTCAAATCAAAACAACACATGGTATTCTGCAACCATTTATCTCTCATTGAATATATTATTATGTAAAAAAATATTTATACTATTAATCATTATGTTGTTGAGTATTGAATATTGAACTGTATTTATATTTGCATAAATTTCATTATTTTATGCCACTGTGCTAATAGATTTCTCAGACGATTGAAGAGAAAAAAAATTATTTCCTGATGTTTTTTTTTTTTGTAGGATTCAAATTTAACCATAAATTTGTTTTAGTATTTTTATTTCTTTTTCAGTTAAAAAAATTTGAAAGCTTGACAGTTGCTAATTTTTTTGCATATCTGTCACGCGATAAATCATAATTTTTTTGTTATTATTCATTTTTTGGGTTTTATTTTTTTATTCAAACTTTTTGTCGTTCAATAATAATTGGCATAATATATTTAACGGCTTTGTTAAAATCTCGGTCGTGTTTTTGGCCCTTCAAGACGACTTCGATCCACCCACTATAGAACACCGAGTATCATAAAAATGCTGGTCTTAGCAATTCCCACAGCAGTAAGCCTGCCAACATTAGCATAAATTCAATAGTATTGCTCACGGCATTATATTAAGTCTAACAGTGGCGAATTCTCTCCCTTATCTGTTTTTTTTTACGGCCTTCATTCTCGATTTGTTACACTCAATCGCACACAATGTCATGTGTCAAATCTTCATCCGGCAAACGGAAATGTTATTTCATTGTTAAAATCATCAAAATGATGTAGATTTATACGATAATAATGATGGCTGATGTGTAGATATGAAATAAGTTTTCGGAAATAATGAGATAGTAAAGAAATAGAAAATGTAAAAAGAATAATAAAAGAAGACGTAATACATAACTAAGTGACAGAGTGAATAAGTAAGCGAAGTTCAGTTGGCCTTCGTTAGTTCAAAATCAGAACTAACTATTCACATAAGTGATTAATTATCTACATTTCCAAGAAATCCCAGGACAATTATAATTCTCCTTGGAGTACATGGATATTAGTTGAACAGTGAATCTATACATGGATCTCAACTAAATCAATGAAACATTACATTAACCTATTATTAAAACGATAAATTTTCATACAAATTTATTTATTTTATGAATTGAAATTATTACACGCTCTTTGCTCGAGTTTGCAAATTAATTTATAATTATATTTATTAATTTTATTTTACCATTAAACTCTGGTAATTTGTTTTTTTTTTTTTTTTTAAATATTGAGGACAGTGAAGCAGTGTTATGTTGTGAATGTGTGTCGGTGTATTTTCTTGGCAATTGGCTATACGAGCCCTACTTGAAGTGTGGCTTCGTGGCAAGAAAAAGTATCCATAAACGATCTTTCGGTGGGTTCACATATACACAAATACTTTTGTAAGATGTACCTATATATATATTACAAACGTAGATATATCTTAAGTAACCTTCTATTTAAAGTTACATACTCTGGCCATCTACATTGAGAGCGATAGTGCGCGCAAGCAAGCAAGTTACATTTATGGCCGACGTAATCTTTCGTAACGGATCGTTTGAAAATGGTCGATGGCGTCCTAGTGTTCACCTCTTCCTCCGGTCTTAACTCTCAATTTCTCTTAATTTTTTTTTATTTCTTTTTTGCCCCCCTGCCATTTTATTTTCCTCATTCCCTGTCTATATAGAGTTTTATGAGACCCGCTGTTTTTGTCAAGCTAAAAATAATGAAAGGAGTGTCTAAGTTATCATGGAAACCGACTTTTCTCATTTTATTTTTTTTTTTTTATACCGAGTTTTTCAAATGGTATTTTATTCATGCTAAATATATATATACATATAAAATAATCCAACAAGAAAAAGCCAGAATAAGTAAAAGAAAAAGAAGAAAAAAAAAATTAAAAAATAAAACAGTTAAATAAATTGTAAACGGAAGAACAAGATATGTACCCTTGGCTCATGAGGGTCCGAATTCGTTTGGCAGAAGTTGCTATTTTCCGGTTTTATTCTTTAACTTGACTGTGCTATTTTCTCTCCCTTAATCCCAACGCGATAAATTAGTTTTAGAATGACGGAAGTTCAATACTTTTGGTTTGTCTGTACAATCTAACTAACTTTCATTTAATTTATTTTTCATTCTTTCTTTTTCTGATATACACAAGAGTTCACATACCCTCATTTCAGTTTTCATCATTTTTATTTGAATGATTGTATATATAATTATACGAATAAATGTACAAATTGAGTTAACCTCGGGGTAATGAAGGTAGTTGGAGTAGCATGAATCTATGCTTATATATCTCGACTAAAACATGGTACCTTGCTCGTAGCAAAATTTGCATAATCAGATGACCGTACTAGTTCGACAATAACACAGACAATATTCATCGGCCTGTTTTTTTTTTTCATCTACGCAAACCAACAGATGTACAGCTTTTTCTAATTATCAATTCAAATTGTAAAATATATAATTATTGTAAATTATTTTCTCTAGAGACAAATTAACATACAATAATTATCAACAATTACAAAAATAATATGATTGAAATTTTTTGACAATTTGTACAATTAAAAACAATTTGTTTGATACAAAATATTATAAATATAGTGAAAATTGAAGCTTTATATTATTACAGAATATATTTAGTGTGAAATACGATAGAGAGACCAGCCCACCTAAATTTCAAGTGAATAGGTAAATCAATTTACTGAGCGTAATAGTGTCGACAAACATTATACGCATTTGTGTTTATACACCGACTATTACGGATCGTTAGTCAGTCTAGAATATACAAATACGTCTATTGTACGTAATCGAGAGTATACAATGTATTTCTATGTATATATATATGCTCAAGTTTTATGATTAAAAGTATACGACTTACTGGCTCCAGTTCATTTTGAATATGGCATTTCTATATGCACTAAAGACTGCCAGTGGCAATATCAGACTCGAAAATTGCCCATTTATGTGTTTGTCATGACAAACATTGCTACTGAATATATGTTTTATTACTACGTGAATTTATTTTCCGTATATATTATTGCTTAAAGAGCATATGTCCAATATTATTATTATTTATATATTTGAAATAATGTATATGTGTGCTGAGAGTTATTATTTGAGTTGAATTGTTGTGAAGTAAATTTACCTTGAAGTAGAATAGATTACATAGCTTAGTCTGATTTCAATGGTAAATCTGCAGTACATATGTATTGCAGTGTATATTAATTATCTTTACTCGACATATATCTATTATGTATACTATGTCAGTGGAATATGTATATGTATATCGATATACATATTGATGGGTGACGTGCAATTTTGCTGAATCGAACTGAACAATGCTTCCACATTGGCGATTCAAAGAGGTTAATCATATTGGTTCAATGCATTCATTCATTGTTGTAAATCTAATCAATATAATACTGTAAATTAACACAAAAACTCAAAACAAAAGGTTCATTAACAAAGAAATGTAAATCAATTTTACAATTTTACTTTGTTTTAATATTAAAATTGATATATTTTACTGTTTTGGGAAAATAGAAAATAGTAGTTTCAAGTTACTCATTGAACATATTTTATCCAAGATTGAATTGAAAAATTTAGACAGCCATATGTTTTACAAATATTTCTAGAAAAAATATACTAACAGTTACAAGTATGTTTAGAAATAGCTTCGAAAAAAAATATATATAAAACCTTTTTGTTTTTAGCGTTATTGTACCTTCACATAACCACTAATGAAAATTAAACGTATTTTTTTTTCCAGCCATTAAATAAATGACAAAATATTTTTAATATACTCCAAGTAATATATAAAGGAAATATAAAATGAAAAATATGGATACCCGGCTGTTGAATTATAAAAAACAGATGATTAGCTTATTCAAGAGCAATAAAATATCGAGATAAAAAAAGGTCTTCCCATACGTATGATTAAATATTGAGTGGTCAAGTACTTTAGTTAAAATTCATAGGCTACCAATCCTTAAGGTTTATAAATAATTTATTGAATATATCATGAAATAATAATCACAAAAATCCCAAAGCAAAAATACACGGAATAAGTTTTGTCGAGTTTTAACTGAATAAACCGAGCATTCAAACAGACATTAGTTCATGAAACTCGGGAATTTTATTTTCTCCGTCACCTCCACCTTCTTTATCCACGAAAAATCAATGGAATTATTCTCATCAAACCGAGTGAAAAAATATATATTCAAATAGAACTAAATGAAGTTCTTAATGTCAAACTGTCAAGATATAATACAGGAATTTATAAATAATTCTCATATTAATCGTCAAAAAATTTTGTCTTTGAATTTTTCAATAAATTAATTGACTTGGAAGAATAAAATTATAACAAATTAAATCACAAATTTGATTAATTATATTACCAGACAATTTCAAAGATAAATTTGAGAGGAAAAAAAAAACGATCGTTATTTCATTTATTCACTAAAATAATAAATTGAATAAAATCACTAATGACACACATAATTATAATTTCAATATATTAACACTGACCTTCCACAAGGAATGGGACAAGCGCAACGACATGAAGTGCAGTAATGATATTGTAAATCGGCGACATCCATCTATAACTTGTAACAACGCGACAACAACGACACTTCGCTCCGGAATCTCGGTGCGGACTGATGTTTGCGCGCAAGGGTTGTAGCCAACTAGTCGTGTATTGTGGATTTATCAGGCGCCGTTTTCTCTTCAACCCCTCTTTCAATGCTTCATTCGATAACCCTCGTTTTACTGTGGAATTTTTCCCCTCACTATTGCCTTAACAGGGTTTCTCACCACGTACTCATATTGTATTATCACAAGATAGTCAAAAATTTTTTTTATCATCTTCGCATGCGCCTTCTTTCCACGAATATATTTATAAGCGACTAATCGACTGTCTGATTGACTATGTACATTATATGTCTTATGAACTCTCTACCATCAATAGTATCATGGTCATCACTTTGCAGCTTATGTAAGACATACTAAAATATGTGTAAGATCGATGAATACGCTAATAAACTTTGAGCAAATCTGTCCCAAATGTTGTTAGACACATCTATTTTCTACATAATTAAATTCAAATATTAATGAAATTCATTAATAGTCAATGTTCAATGAAATTATTCATTTTTTAAAGTTGGCTATTTCAGAATGATAATAACAAAAATAATAGTATTGAATTATATTATTTTTAGAGTGACAATGGAAAATAAAGCATGTGATTTATTAAATTTATATTTCAATCGAATATTTGCTGGCGCTGTGATATACACATACCCTTATATAAAATGATAAGTCATAAAAATATGAAAGATAAAAAAAAAAATCATCAAGTACATTGAAAAGCTTTGAAGACAAACCGGGAATGAGCATACAAAATAATAGAAAAGTAAAATAAAGCTAAAAAAAAAAATAAATAAATGAAGGAATGCAGAAATGAGGTTGTCGTCGTGTTTCGTTGGATGAAATTCGATAATCGATTGACAAGAGTATAAACATAGATATAGAATAAAAAATATTTCTGCAGATAAAAAATAAAAAACTTAAGAAATAATAATAGCTCAACTATTATTTGAGGAAAAAAATTGCAAATATTGTGATTCAAAATTTCTTGGAATATTTCTGCAGATGAAATTTTTGGTTATTCAGTTTATATGAGCAAAAAAAATAATAATAATTTCAATAATCCACAAATAGCCCGTAAAGAACTTTCGAGGATATTTTTTTATTTTCCATTTCCAATGAAGTGTAGTTTATTTTTATTGATATTAATATCTATTGCTGTGCATATATTGGTGAATAAAAAAAAAAGAAAAATGTATGAAATCTGAGTGTATATTTTTAGATCGATGCATGGAATCTCGAGTTTAGAAAAGTATACCGATATATAGATGTTTATGAACACTTTTTTTTGGAAACTGTCCTCGTTTGTGGTGAATCGACAAAACGGGACATACGTGATCGGAATCTGTCAGATCATCGAGAATAATACAACAGAGAAAATTCGAGGCTTCTGTATACCAGTTTCCAATATACGACAAGTCCTCTGAAATCCTCGCTTCCTCAATGTAGCATCCGATACTCCACAGTTTTCAAATTTTTTTCAAAGCTGAAAAGTTGTCGGATTATCAGCACAAAAATATAAAAAACAAGAAAAACTCTGTTGAACACAAAAAAAAAAAAAAAAAAAAAAAAAAAACCCTTCCACCCCTTGTGGATTATAACTTTTTTTTTTTCTTCGTCTATTTGTTTTTTTTCTTTCCTCTTTATTTTTCGAATCCAAAAAACTAATTCCCACTTCCGACCCTTCTTTCTTTTATCTTTCACGCCTAACCAATGAATCCAATGCCAATTTTTATCTCAACACTTTACTAAAGAATTTGATCACGATTTCCATTTGTCGATTATATACCTATTCGTGCTCACAATGAAATCACTCGTTCGTTTAATTTATAAATCAACGCTACCTCAATATTCTCATTCCATCTGGCATGAAAATCGGAGAATATAAACATTGAACTTGGCATAAAAAATAAAAAAAAATATGTAGAAGAACATGAGGACGTGTAGTTTATGTTCGATATATTGCCCTTTACGGGATTTATATCTGGTATAATTAATTTGAAATAACTTTACTCTTTGTCTTTGTTGTTTTTTTTGAAATTAAGTGTA
>JAPYYR010000323.1:0-34105 GCA_030523065.1 Aphidius colemani
TTTTTTTTGTTTGATTAGAGTAAAAACATTGAGGTCAATTATGCCCTGATAAATCCGTTAAACAATTTTTGATAAGCAATTTAACGAAATGACAAAAAAATACACAATACAATATGTTAAAAAGAAATATTATGTTAATTTATATATTTTTTTTTTTTTTGTATTTCCTGATTTAAGCGTTATTTGGCAAAACTCCAAAATCAACTAAACTCGAAAATATTTCGAAACCACGTGGATATAAATTATTTTATTTATTTTTTTTTTAAAAAATATATTTATATATTTTTTGTGAAATAAACTGCTTGGTTATCCGGAAAAATATGAGGAAGTTATTAGCAATGTTTAGGTTTAAATATCAATAAAAAAAATAGTAATAATAACTTGATGATTTCGACCCAAAAATTATATTGACAAATGAATTGTTTCGAAATTTTTATTTCATTTAACTTTGTTTATTCATATGTCAGTGGAAATTCCCAAGTTTAATAGAAAATTAACTAAAAAGTTTTGAATGAATTTAAAATTATTGGTATTAATAGTTTGTACTTATCGAGCTGTAAATAATTTCGATTTAAACTAATTAAAAATTATCATTAATTCTTCTGTTTGACATCAAATTTCGAATAAAAAAATGAGCACTTTTTGAGACACGTTAAAGATAATAAATAAATATTAAATTTTTTTAATTTTTTACCTTGTTGAATGATGAACAAATGAACCACCATCAAGTAGTCTTAATTTAGCAAAAAGTACAGCATTGAGGAAAGACACTGCGGTGAGTTCTTCAAGGCCAACCTCAACCGAAAATTTATATTTTTTCTTTTTCATCATGAATGCCATTTCACTTTGTCTTATCACACTAAAATTTATCATCCAACAATAATATTAAACTGATAAATATATCATTTAAATACTTTTTTAAAATAATCACTTAAAACAATTTATCAAGGTCCACCTCCATCAGCTCCAGCCTTAATTTTTACCTCCACATAACTCCAAAAAAAATAATAATGACACAAACTTTTTGTCACAAAAATAAACAAAAAAAAAAAAACCGAATTATATGATGAATAATTTAATATTTTACCACTTTTTTTTATCTATTATTTCGTTAAAAATATATCAGTCAGCATTTTGTCAAATATTTAATTTATTTACTAACTTTTATGAAAAATATTTTTTGTATTTTATAATTCACGTAAAATCCAATAGCTTTTCTCTCACTGTTTTTTTCGTCATTTTTTCAATCTGTAAAATAAACAAATAAACAATTACATTGACAATTTATTAACAATAAAAACTATTCATAAAAGTTTATCTTTTTAATTCAAAAAAATAAACATATCAATGACGTCAATGTGCAAATTCACATATCAATATAATCATTGTTTATCTCACGTGTAAATGTCAAAAAAAAAAAAGTAATAAATAAATTAACAATAAAATTAAACACAAGTTATGTACTGCATGATTAAAGTTCGAATTAAAATGAAAAAATAAATATTCTAAAACAATTCAAATGAACTTTAAACTATTATTATTTAAATTTTATTTGCAATAAAAAAATTAATAAAATTTTTATATAAAAAAAACAGCTGTTAAAAAATAACAGGTGCATTTTTTTTTTTAATAATAAAAATAATAATAATAAATAGAATGTAAGATAACCTCTCTGTTACTTTTTTTTTAACAAATGAAAATAATAATAATGAAAATAAAAATAAATAGAGAATATACTTTAAATGTCAACAAAAAAAAAAAGAACAAAATAAATTTAATAATTTATAACAACTTTATATTATTTATATTTTTAATTAATTAAAAAAATGAATTATTTTTTTTTTTTTTGGCTTTGACAAATCAACAATTGACCCTCAATTACGTCCAAGGATGGACGAATAAATTTATCAGCATCATGAAATTATTCTAGTTGTAAATTTTACCAATACATTTATGAAACTTAAACTCACCATGTACAACTATTTTGTATTTCCAAGTGTATGTGTATACTATTTCGTTCGTCAACCTAACTTACTAATTTTCATTCTTGTTTAACTGGTTTTTATTAAATTTTTTTTCTCTTTTTTATATTAAATTATGATTATTATTTTTAATATTTAATTTTAGTTTAAATTGTTTATTTACTTGTTACTCTTTGGTTATAATTATGAGCTTGTCAATGTTTTTATGTGTCCAATACTCCAATTGTTAGATTTTTTTATTTGGAAGCTTGAACACTGTCACGCGAATAGACGCGAATGAATTGCTGAGACGCGAAACCTGCGCAACGGTTGTCAGCAAACTATGTACTCCAAAAAAACAAATAAAAAAAAAAAAAAATAGACAAACAAATAGCAAAATAAATGGTGGAAAAAGAGGGGCAGATGAGAGAAAAATTAGGATGTCACGACATCTGCCAAAAGTTTGTAAAACCTCAGAAGCCATTTTGTTTTTTTTTTTTAAACTAAAATTTGAAATAAATTGTAATAAAAATTACAAATTTATATAAAACACACATAAGAGATTAATATTTTTTTTATCTCAATATTTAAACATAAATTATATTAAAAAATATAAAACATTCTATTAACATGTTGTCTGATCAAGTTAAATCTATTACCGACCATTACAATCAACATTATCGGATAAAATGTTTTCTGTTTTATCAGTCAATAGACTAGTGGTGAAAAATATAACTATTTTTATAACATCAGTTATATTTTGAGGTTATATGAATTATGGCATTCCATGCGCGTTTTATTTTACATTTACACACCATTCCACACTGCTCCTCACCATGTGCTAGCCGGAATAAAAAAAAAAAAAGTGCAACGTTTTTATTCATAATTAATTAATAAATAATTATTATTTATTGCGTTAAATATTTCTTAATTGTATATGTGTGTTTGTGTATTTTATACATAGTTATTATTTACTCATTACAAGTATATAAAAATGGCAGTTAAAAAATTGTTTAAAAAAAGTCCATCAAAGAAAAGAGGTCTAAAAAAAAGTAAAAATTTTGGAAAGGAAAATGTTACAATTGTTAAAAAAAAACAGAACAAAACACTTGCTACACAAGATCTTAAGTTTGCAAGATCACTTGCAAGCAATGATAAAAAAAGAAGAGAAAAAACACTTAAAAAATTAAGTGTTTGGATTTCAGTTAGATCAAAAACGACATTTGGTAAGTTAATTTATCAAAATTAATAATTTAATTAATTAAAAATGTCTGAATATTATATTTATAATATAAATTATCATTAAATTTACAGCATTCTCAGAGATGGATCTAATGAGATTATGGAAAGGTCTATTTTATTGTATGTGGATGTCTGACAAGCCTCTAGTTCAAGAAGATCTTGCTGAATCAATTAGCCAATTGGTACATCGTTTTGAGTCAAAAGAATTGACAATTTTATATACAAAATGTGCCTTATCAACATTATCAACAGAATGGTTTGGAATTGATCAGTATAGACTTGATAAATTTCAAATGTTGATAAGAAGAATAATTCGTCAAACATTTTATGTTTGTAAAAAACAATCATGGGATATGGATTGGATAAATGGTGTATCAAAAATATTTGAAGAACTTTTATTAAATGAAAAATGTCCACTTGGTTTGTCGTTTCATATAACTGATATATATTGTGAAGAATTAGCTAAAGTATCTGAGGGTGATATACCAGAAAATGTTGTTGCTGAATTAATTCGACCATTTGCAATAAATTTAGCTGTTAAAAATGATAATCGTCAAATACGTCATACAACAAAACAAGTATTTAGATATTTGATGTTCCAGTCAGATGTTGGTTTGGATTATAAAGAAAAATTTGAAGCATGGAGTCAAGCTGGTTTTCCAACTGGTAATATTGATGCTATGGAAAAAGTTGAAGTATCAGATGATGATGAAGATGAACTTGAAGAAAAATTAGATGATGAAATGATGGATGTTGATATGGTAAATGATAAAAAACAACAACCAAAACCTTTAGATCCACGAGCTGGTAGAGTTGATGTTGAAATTCCACAATTGCCATTTAATCCAATTGAAATTGTTGAATTATTGAGTAAATGTAAAATGAATCCATCTTCAACACCAAAAACTCGTAAAAATATATCAATACTTATTGATCAATTTAAAGAAATTGCTCAAGGTTCAATGCCACTTGGTATTAAAACAGTTGATTTACCAAAACGAAAAAATCCTGAAACAAATCCAACAAAAGCAGCCAAAAGATTGTTGGAACTTGAAGATGATTTATATAAAACTTCATGTTCACGAAGAAAGAAGGCACGTATTGAGATGAGAAAAAAGAATAGAGTTGAGAAAAAAATTGAGGCACCAGTAGAGACTCCAATTGAATCTGAAGTTGAGACTCCAATTGAAACAGAAGTTGAAACTCCAATTGAAACAGAAGCTGAAATTCCACATGTGGCTCCAGTGGAGAAAAAAGTTGATACTCCAGTTAAGACAAAAGTAAAGAGTCCAGTTACAAAAAAAGTCAAAAATTCAATTGTCAAGACTCCAATTAAAACTCCAGTAAAAACTTCAACTGAAAAAACTGTCAAGACTACACCTAAAACTCCAACTATAACTTCAGTCGAGACTCCAATTACAACTGCAGTAAAAATTTTAACTGAAACCCCTGTCAAGACTCCACGTAAAACTCCAACTATAACTTCAGTCAAGACACCAACTGTAACTCTAGTTAAAACTCCATTAAAAACTTTAGTCAATTCACCAACTGAAACACCAACTGTCAAGACTCCAATTGAAACACCAACTGTCAAGACTCCAATTAAAACACCAACTGTCAAGACTCCAATTAAAACACCAACTATCAAGACTCCAATTAAAACACCAACTGTCAAGACTCCAATGAAAACTCCAGTCAACTCACCAACTAAAAGTCCACTTAAAAATTCAACTGTAACTCCAGCTAAGAGTGCATTAAAGTCTCCAACTAAATCACCAACAAAAACTCCAATTATGTCTGCAATCAAATTAATGGATTCAAATTCATCAGCTAAAAAAAAAGTTAGAATTGTATTAAAAAAAAATACAGCTCAAAAAGTATCAGAGTATCGTCGTCAGCTGATGAATAGTCCACAAAATCCATATGATGGAAATAAAAAACCACTAGCTGGTGTTTTAAAACCAGATCCACTCTCAAGCCCTAGAAATCCATTTTACAAGCCTAAAATTGCGTATTAAAAATGAACAAGTTAATAATAAACAGTTCAAGTGAAATCAAGATTTACATTTTATATATTTTTGATTTTTTTTTTGTCAATTACATGATTAATAATAAAGTTATTAAGAATATTAATTAAATTTGTTATTTTTAATCGGTTGATAAATTTAACTGATTCATTTTTTGTTTATCTTTTTGTTTTTTTTTACACGACATAGGTACACTCAGAGTATTATTTTAAAAAAAAAAAAACAGTTTACATGAAGACATAAGGATATATTTTTTTTTTCATATTTACAATTTGTTTTTTTCTATTCTTTTTTTATTTATCATTTTAATGATCAACGAATTATTTCTTTGGCACGTGAATTCACATTTTTATTTTCTCCATTAACTCGTTTTACGAATGGAGAAAAATAGATAATTATTTTTCAAACACAAACTACTTTAATGATACTCAATTTCTTTTCTTATTTTTTTTATCTAGCTTTTCTAATATTTAAAATTACATGTTAAAATTATGTTTAATTACAATTTTTTAAAAATTTTTCTTTTCCATTTAAAATTATTTGGAAAATAAATTTGTTTAAATTGAAAAAATATACATATTTTTTCAGTAAAGTGTATATTGTGAATTTGATAATTTACATGACTTGAAAAATTTTAAATACACCAAAGTAGGAGATAATTCTTTTTGATATTCCTAATTATTTTATACATCACTAAAAACTATTTACATCAATATCACAGTACTACTTTATTAAATAAATTAATTTAAACAGAGCAAAGTCAAATTGAGCTTTGAATATTTAAAAATTAAAAGAACAAAAAAAATACGAATTTCAATTGAAAAAAAATATAAATTTAAATAGTACATATATAATTGAATAAAAAAAATTCCATTTTATATTAAATAAATTTAATTAAAATGTTTTTTTTTTAGTAGAATTTAATGAAAATAAATTAGTCCACTTCCAGTACCAGCCCATTTCAACTTGATTAAAACCAGTTGTAAAAATAGACAAAAAAATAAAAAATAAAACACAAACAATCGCCCAAAGTTGATACCAAGATGACACTATGAGCATAGCAACATTAGTCAATGTTAAAATTGTCCAAAAAACAAGTGCAAATATAAGACATAATTTATTTGGCATTGGCCAACATTTAACATCAGAACCAAATGTTTTTTCAATTGAAAATTTTTTCAATACATTTTCTTTATTTTTCCATTTATTTTCAAGCCATAAACGTAACTCCTCTTCGTCCTTTGGAATATCTGATGATTCAATTCTTTTAATATGAAAATGTACTTCCTTTGGAAGTTTACCTTTTACCAAATCAACTTCTGATTGCGGTATATTATCTGGATATGCTATTGTTAAATCATAAACAGCATCAAGAAAATTTGCATTTTGTAAATGTCGTACTAAATAAGTGAAGCCAGTTGTTTTTGGATGTAATGTATAGTCATACAATGATAAATTATTCTTTTTAGCATAATTATCAGATTTAATTTTGCTTGATTTAGTTAAATCAGTACCTTCTGGAAATATTAACAGCTGTGGTTTTTTATTTAATGCAATCAAATAATTCAATGTCTTGGATAAACGTTCTTTATCAACTTCCCAACGTCTTGTTATATAAAGAAAACCATTCATTTGCATTATCCAGCCTGCAATTAATCAATTGTTAATTCAAAAATTTTAAAATATTTATTTTTATTCAAATTACCTGGTCCAGGTATGTGTCGTATTGGATCTTTGAGTATAAATTTCAATTTATGAGCAGCAATATTTGGCCAACATGCTTGAAACATTGCTGCCCATAAAAAATTCCAATCAACTCGAGTTCGATGGTTCATAACAAGTATTGCTGAATCATTTGGTGATATATGATCACCAGATACTTTAATCCTCACTCCAAATAAATCCAAAAGTGCCTAAAATATTACAGTATTAATCATCAAACAATACACATAATTTAATTGGAAAAATATCAAATAAAAACTTACAGTTGGATAAAGTTCCCAGCATGCAAATAACATATCTCCACATTTACGAAATTTTGGTGGACTTATCAGTAAAAGTGGCAATATTGGACAAGCAATGAAAAAAAAACCAGCCAATATACTTCCATACCAAAGTGCACAATAAATTGTGCCAAATATTAATCCACGCATCATGATGGTACTCTTGTGTTCCTTCAAGAAAAAAAAAAATTATAAAGCCATATTAATTTATGTTCTAAAAAAGGTAATCAAAAATTTGTATTTGTTTTTTTTTTTTTCCCAATGAAAATAACAGAATCAATTGTTTTTTTTATTCAATAGTTTAATCGAGCTATTTAATATAGTGAATATATAAATATATGAAGCAACTGTTTCATTTATAAGTAGGTGAAGGTGATGTAAATAATATTAAAAAAAAAAAAAAATATGCTTACTTGGGGCTGAGAAGGGTGACAATGTCCCACATTTCACCGGCGTCAAGCGTCGACTAACCGATTGATGCTCTCTCAGTCTGGCTTCTCTCCAAGTATTATTATTTTTTATCCAATGTGAGGTTTCTTTTTGGCTTTTTTTTATTATTATTTTAATTTTATTGTTAAATTATTATTATTTATATTCACCCTCTATTGTAACACCCTATTTGTTGATGCCCTCTGACCCAAGTGTTATACTGTCGCATTTACTCCTTCTTTTCACATCCAGACAATTTATGGCACGCGAGATATCCCGGATGCTGAGTTGGACCGTTATTGATCTTGCTATTTGCACATGTATATTATATGTATATATGTATTTGACATTCACCACACATATTATTTCTTATCACAAATACTAATAACGACAAAAAAAAATTATTTTAATTTTTTATTTTAATATATTTTCTACAGGGATATGTTGGAATAGTCATGATAATCAAATGATAGTTTTAGTTTTGCTAATATGTACTTGTTATTTATTCATTATTCAATATGTTCTAATCATTTACAATTCATTTCTTTTTTTATTTTATTATATTTTTTAAAGATTTATTTTATTTTTCATTTAAATTTTGCCTTAATAATTCCAGCACCTTTTATTGTTTATTTAGTTTTTCTTGGCATAATTATGACTTATTTTTAGTTCAATATTTAAAAGCCTTTATTTATCTAGTAGGTTTTTTTTTGGATCATTTATAAAAATCATTAACGAAATATTGAGATAGGAATGTGGTAATATAAAGAATAATAATTTGAAGAGAAAAAAAATTGGCTAGTGTCGATGAAAATATATCAACACTAATTTTAAATTATCAAAAAAAAATATTAGTTTTACTATTTTCACTGAGAGAATAATGAAAACTTTATTTCTATTATTAAACTCAAGTGTTTTTAGTTGGTAAAAATATTATTTGAAGTTGAATTAAAATGAAAAAAATTATTTTGAAATTAATCAACTCGTCGGAGTACATTATTTTTATATTTTTTCATCGATTATTAATCATTTTTATGATGCTAACTACTCGAAATATTTTTATGATGTATATTCATATTATTGCAGACATTTTTTACCTTCAAATTATCATTGTATTGATTATTTTTTCTTGGAAATCCATTAAACTTAATAATAGTTTTAGGCGCATTGTTTAATTTCTAATTTAAATTTAAATGTTTAATTTTTTTTTGACAACTACTTGGACCCTACATTTTATATATATTCACATTAAAAAATTTGATTAAAAAAACGTCTAATAATTTAAAAGCATAATACATTGTCAGAGGTGATTAAAAAAATTTTGTTTTAAGTATTAAAAAAATTCTTTTAAGAATTCAAGACAGACAAGACAATTGTACATAAAAAAAAAAAAAGAAAAAAAATTGAACCCCGAGTAAATTGAGCTTAATTAATGATTAAATGTAGATAAATATTTTTAATATTATCAACAATACTTTGAGTTTTTAGAGACAATAGTTTTAGCTTCTTTTTGCATTGTTTCTTGTTTCGAATTTAATGGTTTAATGTTTTCAATTTCACGTAGTAAATCAACACCCTGTTTGTATGATTTAATTTTAATATAAGACTGTCCAAGATAAAATTTTATATCAATATCTGGTTTATCAGAATATTTTTCAGCATTCTCAAGACTTGAAACTGCCTCTTGGTATGTTGAAGTTGGAGCTTCACCAAAAAGTGTTTCACAAACCTTAAAAAAACAATAATTTATCATTTTTATTATTAAAAAAAAAGAGATATCTTTATAAAATTTAATTTAAATAATAAATAATTACTTTTTTTTCAAACCACGATAAGCCAGAAACACTGAATTGAAATCTTCCAAGGAGATAATTTAATGTTGCATCATCAGGTCGCATTTCGAGTGCAATACGTACATGTTTTTCAAATAATTTACCACCAACTAGTTTTTCTTTGATTGGTAAATATTCAGTCCGAAGTCCAACAAGAAGTGCGTAGTATTTATGAAGGTCAGCATGTTGTTCTTCAAGGAATTTTTCACATGCTTTTATGCCTAAATACCAACAGAGAAAATTAAATTATTTAGCTGATTTTATTATTCAAAATGAACAATAAGATATTACGAATTATTGGCTTGTTTGTTACCTTCTTGAGCTAAAATTTCTATTTTTGCTTGATCAGATAAATCACTGGCATTTTTAACACATGCACGTGCAAATCTCCATGCAACTTCAATATTATTATCATGCCAAATAACAAGTGATCTCAAATCACTCAATACTTCTTCACATAATGCTTCACCATCGTATTTCTCATCCAGGGTTTCGAGTTGTTTTGTTAATTCCATTATTAGTCCTTGTGTCCTGTGTCACTAAAAATATATTATCTTGTTTTTCACAGTTTAGAATATTATAAATAATAAGATAAATAATTAAAACAAAAATTAATTTCAAACTAGTTTTTTTAAAATACTGTCAACTCACAAATGACAAATAAAAATATTTATTCTAAATGGAAGTTTTTTTTTGGTTATATAAACGAGCCAAGTAATGTCTGATGTTATCAGTGTCCACGTCGAATGAATCGATATTAAATTTCTAACAAACTATTGTCAAAAAATAAAGAGATAAAAAATAACAATTTAAAAATTATACAGAAACTGTACAGTGACTCTGTGCTTTGACATCCGACAATTCATTCAATCATTTTTTAACATGTATTATCTTTTTATATGCGTTATTTATATTTTTTTTTTTTCACAGATATAAATGCACTACAAACCCGTTCAACTCAAGGTCTCCAGCAGAACTTATCTCGTCATCAGAACAGTCGTAAAACTCGTCATCAAATTCAGTTTCGGTTACAGACAAAGCATCAATTTCGTTGTCTGTCTCAGCTGATGAGTGGAAACTACTTGCTGATGTTATTCTTTTGAGATTTGAGTTTTTTAATTTCCTTGATTTTTTAGTATTTTGTTGAGCTCTAGATTGATTTATTAACAGCCATTTAGTCAATTAATTGGAAAAACAAATCAAATTAAGACAGTAGCTTACCTTAAATCATCCAATTCCAATTGCAAATCTGTTACTCTCTTATTGACATTTTCTAAATTATTCATCATATTTTCTCTTTCTCTTTGCTCCATATATTTTTGATAAATAAATAAACTAGCAGCACTTAAAACACCAATTGTTGCACCAATTGCAACTGTTATCATTTGGTTATTTGACAGATTGCTCATTATGGATTTTCTAATTTAAAAAATAATGGGTATAATTAATTATGTTTATCATTAATGGAAAAAATCAATCAACTTGTTGACATTGATACAATTATTACCTGTTGTTTATTATTATATTTTAATCACTACCTTTATGTCAAATTATACTTTGTTTATCTATTTTTTTTTACGTTTTAAATGTTAGTACACTCTGATGTTTTTTTCTTGTTGTAATTTAAACATGATAAACAAAAACATAAAACAGATAATAATTAACGTGTCATTGTGATAAAAAATAAAAAAATATCATGACGATTTTAATTATATGAATGTTTATGTCAGGCCATAGTGCAAAAATAACTTTGAGGTTAATTAAAAAGAAAACAAAAATAAAAAATAAATTTCACGTAGCTTTATATTTTAGAATAAGTATTGAATTATTAAAAAAATTATCTTGTGAATATTATCAACAACAGTATAATCAATGTAATTTTAAAATTATCGACTTGGAATAATTATTATTTAGCGATAAAAAAAAAATACCGGATAGAGTTCTGAATAAAATTGTTCACGTGGCTCGTTTACACAACGTCAATTTGTAGAATAAAATAAACTGACATGTTTTTGTTTTTTATAATAGATATAAAAATATAATAATTAATTTTTATAATTGTCGTTGAACTTAAGTATTAAAAAGAGAAAAAAAAATTATATTATATAGTTATAAATAATAAAACATTAATATTTATTTGTATTTATATGAAATAATTTTGTAAACACAAAAAAACAATTTATTTAAATCCATGTTCCATTTATTTATATTGTAATAATGATAATACAATTGATAATTTGATAAATATAAAAATTATTTGAAAATGTATTTATTTTAATTTATTTATTGTTAATTTAATTTAAAAAATAAAAAACATTTAATATCTTTTAAATATTAAATGCCAAAAGTACTGACTACTCTTCACACATTCTGTACTCCGAGTAGAATCCAGTCAATTTTTATTCAAAATTAACAGTCTGCAGTCAAAATAGTGGATTACTCTTTTCACATTATATAATCCCGGTAGAAACGACCATATTTTCTTATATTTTTACTTTATTTGGTTATCGGACGTTGAGCGACAGTGTCACCATCTATTGCCTGCCGCAGCAACGGCATTTTGAGCATGAAAATCGAAGCTACCGACTAGGGGCACAGAACATATGAGGAGTAACTCGACGAATGCCTAAACTCCTGAATACTCTTTGTACATTCTATATCCCTAATAGAAACGTCAATTTTTCTTGATTTTTGCGGTCTCAAAAAAAGAGTAAAGTGAGGAAATATAAATAAAATTCATCACATTATAAACATAGAATTAAGCCCAGAGGTATTTGGATTATTAGAATTATTTTGCAAATAATAAAATAGTAGATTGATAATTAATAATAATAATAATTAATTAATTTTAGTTTAATTACAAATAATTCACATTATATTATTTTTATTTCATAACTTGGTTAATTAAATTTTGTATTTTTCGAGTTCAATTAACAACAAAACAATTTGATTTTATAAAAAAGAATGTTTAAACAAAAGATGTCTTTATTTTCAGGTGATTAATTTCTTGAGTATAAATAATTCAATACATTCCATAAAGATTTTCTGCAATTTGTTTTAAAAAAAAAGTGATTTAGACAAAATTACAGACAATAATTATTAATCAATTAAAAATTGCCCATAAACATAACCATCAAACAGGTATGAACTTTGACAATTTAATTGACATTGATATGTACTAATAGTTAAATTATTTTTTAGATAACAAAAATAAAAAAGTATATTAGAATAACGACGTAATTATAAGGACACCATGGAGTCCACTGATGAAAGGAGTCATGAGGTCAGTTTAAAAAACAAAATTGCAGTCATTCTCTGCATGCTCGTAGATTAAATGTTTCATTATATTGTTGTTATGAATATAAATACGTATTGTTTATTGTTTTTAGATAAACCACCTGCATTATGATCATTGCTATGCTAAAAATATAATAATTGGCTGTATTAATGATGATTGTCTGGCTGAAATATTCACGTACGTGCCAATATGTGAACGACCAAAAATTGCACTGGGTATGATAATTGGAATATATAAATTATTTAATTTTAAAAACATATTTATTTTTATTAATTTATTTTTTAGTTTGCAAAAAATGGAAAAGAGCCCTTGATAATTCTTGGTTCAATGTCAAAAAAATTGAATTAACTTATTGGAGATATCATGAGTATTCAAATTGTTTAAACAAATTTCAAACATCTGATGAACAATTTAATTTTTTAAAGTCACTGCTTGATAAATGTGGTCGTTATTTAACAGAATTAGACCTAACAGCTTATGGTTATTGTGACATAGTGCCAGTTGTTAAAAATTCATGTCAAAACCTCGTGAAACTTCGATTAAGATTCATCTGTATTGATGAAGCAAAGTTATACTACGGATTTGAAGGTTTATCTAAACTAAAATCATTAACAATTGTATTTGAAAATATGAAGGGTAAAGAAATACCTCTGACTTTAATAACTGCATTGTCAAGCATTGTTGATACATTAGTCGAACTGAATCTGCTACATTTTACTGATCATTATGATGATTTCTGTAATTATCCACGAGTATTTAGTCTGGTAAGTTGTAATTTTCTATCTTTTACAAAGGAAATTTCTTTTTAATCTTTAAATACTTATCTATCATTGCTTTTTCAGGTGATTCCTCTGCTGAAGGCCATTAAAATTTTGGAATTTGCTGGTATTCGAGTTACCAACGAAATGTTCCAACAAGTCGTAGCTAATAAATTGGAATTTTATTTTAACCATAATAGCTACCTTCGAAAACCTCCTCATTCAGGACAAGCGTTTATAAACATCAAGGCTTTGGATTTAAAATTGAATTATATCAAAGATGATGGTTTGTATACTATTGCCAATACCATCGAACAATTAGAATCATTAGAGATAACTTGTAATTTTATTACTGATTATGGTGTAATAGTACTTACGAAGATGACCAATTTACAAAACATTTCTTTGACCGGTTCTAGTACCATCACTGATTCTTCAATCAAATTTCTCAAAAATATAGTAAAGATAGTTTTACCAAGAAGCAAAAAAATTACTGATGTTTCACTAAGGAAACTTATTGAAAATTCACCAAAAATTCGCTGCCTTTTTCTTCAAGATACAAGTGTGACTGTCGAACTTATTAAGAAAGCAGAAGAAATATCAAACAATCGAAAACAGCTTTTGACGATCATCATGAATTCAGTATTACCTAATGTGAAACAAAGTCAAAGCCCATATTTCAAAATATTTCCGGTTGAAAATACAGAATACATGTTAAAAGTGCTTACATAAATAGTGTGCAACTTTTATAAATTGAAGTATAATAGATCTATTATTAAAAATATAGATTTGAAAAAATAAACTCAGAAATGAAATGAACATAAATACATTATTAAATTAAAAAACAACAAGATATTATAAATTAATTGATAAATTACATTTTAAAAAATGATGGCATACGGTATTTTTTACACCTCCTTCTATAAGAAAAGATAGAGCGATTACTATGAGCTCCAAAGAAAAATGGCTCATGGTAACACCTAGAATTTACTAACGTGTACATTCCAAATATGTTACAATGCATTAACTATAAGATGAATGCATATAATATACCCTCTTCTCACTGAAAATAAATATCTATTGTATTTAACGTGATTTGGAAAATTTTGATTTTGGTTGGTCAGAAAATGCAATAGATTATCGTTTGATACCGAAATTATCAACCTAGAATAATTATTAAAGACGATAAAAAAATACCGGATAAAGAGTTCTGAATAAAATTGTTCGCGTGGCCCATTTACACAATGTCAATTCGTGGAATAAAATAAACATGTTTTTATTCTTTATAACAGACAAAATAATATAATAATTAATTTTTTATAATTACTGTTGAATTAAAGTATCAACAATTAAAATTATATTAAATAGTTATAAATAATAAAACATTATTAGTGTATTTATTCGAAATAATTTTGTGAACGAAAAACAATTTATTTATCATGTAATAATGATAATACAATTGATAATTTAATAAATATAAAAATTATTTGAAAATGTATTTGTTTTAATTTATTTATTGTTAATTTAATTTAAAAAAAAAAAAACATTTAATATCTTTTAAATATTAAATGCCAAAAGTACTGACTACTCTTCACACATTCTGTACTCCGAGTAGAATCCAGTCAATTTTTATTCAATATTTACAGTCTGCAGTCAAAATAGTGGATTACTCTTTTCACTTTATATATTCCTGGTAGAAACGACCATATTTTCTTATATTTTTACTTTATTTGGTTATCGGACCTTGAGCGACAGTGTCACCATCTATTGCCTGCCGCAGCAACGGCATTTTGAGCATGAAAATCGAAGCTGCCGACTAGGGGCACAGAACATATGAGGAGTAACTCGACGAATGCCTAACTCCTGAATACCTCTGTTTACATTCTATACCCCTAATAGAAACGTCAATTTTTCTTGATTTTTTGCGGTCTCAAAAAAAGAGTAAAGTGAGGAAATATAAATAAAATTCATCATAAACACAGAGACAATTAAAGTTGTAATAATTATTTTTATTTTTAAATGTTCTTTTATTATACATAAGTTAAATGAAATTTTCATTTATTAATAATAATTGTACAAACAAAGTACATTAAATATTTCGTTGTGATTATTTAATATAATTTATTTATTTCTCTTGTTTTAAATTATTTTATCAGAACATTTATTTTTTCTGTATTGAAAAAAATTACGCAATTATCGATTATTGAAATATTCTTATTGTATAACAGTAATTATTTTATTGTATTGTTTAACCGTTATCAGTGATAACTTATCACAGATAGTTTTGTTGTTGTCGTTAGTATATTTTTTTATTAAGTTAATTATTTGCTTGAATAAATATTAAAATTATTTCTTCACTCTGGCAGGTGTAGTTGCATAAAAGTGCAAAATTAAATTGAAAAAATCAAAAAGAAAAAGAAAAAAAAACAACCTGCAATTAGACTAGTTATTATCACTTATTATTTATTAATTAAAATTCAGGTGGACTATTGTCATTGCCATCCGGCGAAAGCCAACATCATGTTTCCAAATTTGGAAATAATTTGGTAAGAACAAAATACGCAACATCATAATTATTCCAATAGGCCGTATGAGCTCTGACAGTGTACAAATAATTTCTGCCAAGTCCACCAGCTCTTAGAACGTAATCAAGTCGTTGTTCCAATTCTATAAATTAAAAATAAATAATTAATTAAATTTTAACAATGCTTAATAATAATACAAGAAAAAAAACAAAATATAATACCTTCATCAGGACGAATTGGATTATTATCTGGTACAGGTGATGATCCACCTTCTTTATTATTCCATCCACCTCTAACAAGACCCCATAAACTCCAGCCTTTATCACCTCCTCTAATTGGTGTATCAGTTGGACTTTCAACTTCTCTTTCTTCATTGTCTGATGTTGGCATATTTCCATCTGGATTTGAAAGTGATGATGGTGGTTGTTCACCTTGTTGTCCATCAACACCACCATATGGCATTATTAAAACTGGTTCTATTTTTGAATAGCCACGTACTAATAATGGTTCCATACGATATGCAACTGGATCAGACCAATGAAATATATTAAAAAATTTTTTACACAAATATTGTGGCACAAAATCAATTTTATTTGATGATGTTGTTCGTGTACGTAATGCAAGAAAAACTGATAACGGTGAGCCAAGACAGAACATATTTTCAATATTAAATTTAAGACCATCTGGTGATATATCTGGTGATATTTGTGATAATAAATGTTTGTCATGTCCCATCCAACCAGTAACAATATCATAGACAATAACACAGCCAAGTGAATGAGCTAAAATTGATATTTTACCAGACCAATTTGGATGACGACTGACAAACATATTATGCAAACGGTTTAATTCTTTTTGTAAACCTAATCTAACTTCACCACCATATAGTGGACTTGTATAGTACAATATATCCATTGCTGATGTATTTAATAAATGTCTTATACTCATAACACTGTATGGTGTTATTGCATCAACAATATCACCATCAAGTTTCAATGATGAACGCCATTCAACTGGAAAAAATTCAATACGGTGCTTTGAACTTGGAAAATATTTCTCTTTACACCAATCAACGCAATCACGGAATCTGCAAATACATATCAATGAAATAAAATTATAGAAAAAGTAGACTAAACAATAATTAAATATATTATTTCATCTTTTTCTTACAATGCTGTGTTACGTATTATTTTTCCAGTATCACGTTTTTGACCAATACCATGAACGACAAATACAAGATGATCAATATCATGAGGTTTATCATCCATAAGAGCCATCGTTTTATATCCTCTTTTTAATTGATAGCCACTAGCTAAATTAATTATATAATTAAATTTATATGTCAATTATAAATTACGCTGTTTATTTAATTACGTACTTTTACTAAATCCTAATCTCGTTGTCACGCTGCGCATTAATTTACTTGTTGTATATTCACTGTACAAGGCGACATCATTTATAGCATGCCAATCAACGTGGAACTCGGAAAAATGTTCTGTGTGAAGAACTAGAAAATAATTAAAAAATATATAGAAATGTTTTTTGTTTTAATTATGATTGAGCTAAATGAGCATTTAATTTACCTTTGTATGTATGAGAAGGTGAAGCATCTGATGGTGTTGAACCAGTTGAATTATTTTGCTTATCAAATAGTTTGAGATGAGCTTCTTCAATGACTTTTGAATGTTCTGGCTCCAAGGGAATCCAGCTGGCATCGTAGTACCATGTTGCTCTCATTATTTCCCATTCTTCACCTTTAATAAATAATATTAGCTCAATTAATTATTCAATAAAAATATCCATGTTAAATCAATAAAATAAATTTGATTAAAAAAGAAAATATTTGTACTGTTTATTTTAATAGCTGCAGAGTAAATAAAGATTAATAAAATAAAATGTGAATGCCCTGAGAATACACATGATAATGATGATAAAAAAAAAAAACTATTTTTTAAAATGTCAAATAGATTGGTAAAATAAATAAATAAATAAAAAATCTCAAGGACAGTACAATCACTATGCATGGAAAATAAATTTAATAACCAATATTTCTGGAAAGAAGAAAAAAAAAAAAAAAAAGAGAGAAACGAGGTAAAGTAAGTCAATAAAATATCTTATCAGTTGGTTTTTAAATAAAAATAAAATTTATCCTTTAGCTTTTAAGTATTAGCCAAGTGCACAATTGAGTATTTATTTGACATAATAATAATTGATTAGACAGATGACTCAGTCAAGGTTGTCGTCATCAAAAGAAATAATCTACTAATGTATAAATTATCGTCATAATTTTTATTTAATGTTTACTTACTGTGACTAATAAATGTGTCTGTATGATTACAAAATAAATCATTACAATTTTTAGTATTTTTAATATAAAATAAAAAGAGTTATTACCTGGCCAATAAATTGAGACACATTTCATATTATCTAATTCGACATCGTACATGCCACCTTTGACAACGACATTGTCAACATCTTTTGTGTTATTATCAGCATCATCATCATTATTACCAACAGCATCATGACTATCATCACTATTGTCATTTAAATGTTCTTTTTGTCTCCAGGCATTTTCAATTCTCAAACTGTCATATCCACAAAACTCAATCCATCTTTTGTCAACACCATCCTTGTAAAACCATCTTATTTCTTCTGGTTTTAATTTTTCAGCATAAAAAACTTCAACAGCTTCTTCAGCAATATCCATACCATTTTCTTTGGTAAAATCATCCAAGCCAACTGAATAAACAAAATGAATATAATTAGTTTTTTAAAAAAAAATAAACATGATGTTTTTTTTTTTTTCTTTTTTGTGTTTTGACACATTGGGGACACAATAATAACACGAATAAATCAATTATGTAACCTCAAAACAAAAAACATTCAAATTATTATTTAAATAAATTTAATAATAATAATAAATAATTATTTACCTCCAGACTCTAGAGTTTCAATTGGCAATTCACAAAAAGGATCTACAGCAGTCAACAAATCACTAGACATATTAAATTGTTTTTAAAATTTTTCTTCTTCTTCAATATATCAATTAATTAATGTTTTTGTTTTGGTTTTAATTATCGTTTTCCTTGAATGATCACAATGAGATTACTGTTGGTCAATGACATCAACGTGGCGTTTTATATCTGCACGAAGTTGACACAAACAAAATTAAATACATGTGTGCACACTCAATAGATAAATAGATAAATAAAAAAAAAAAAAAAGCAGGTGAAAAATACAAGTTACTTCTTCAGTACACTACTCTGAACTGAATCAATCAACTCAATTTTATGACCAAGACAGTAAGACACTGCTTGGCTCGACTTGTCTTTCATCACTATTTTCTTTTTTTTATTTAACTTTTATTATCGTCGTCGTCGTCGTCATCATAAACTGCGGCGGGAAATTTTTTTTATCGAATTTACTCAACACACACACACACACTTGACTAAAATAGATAAAGAAAAAATAGTAAAATTGAACTTTAAAAATTCTAGAAAATTATGATTGCTTGCATAGCTGCATGACAAGTTATGCTGTCATCTTTATTTATTTATTCCCTTCACCTCTCTAATATAGTTAATGTCCTTCTATCTAAAATAAACAAAATATTTTACTTATTTTTTTATAATTAAATTATTTATTGTTCTAGATTTTTATAGATAATTATAATTACTAAAAAAAAAATATATAATAATTATAGTTTAATTGTATATAAAAATGGAAAAATTGGCATGAATTTATTGAAGTCAGCATGTCAGTTTGATTCAATTATAGTTTATCATCATGTTTATATGTGTGTAAACAATACATCATATGATATTTGTGTGTCATTTATTGTGTAAGCTAAACAATTGACAAATGCATTCTTTTTTTTATGTAATTTAATTCATTAACTATTTATTATTTTTACTGTTATTATTAATTATGTTAAATTAGTGATTGAAAATGCATTTGACACTTGTCAAAAATTATATACCAATTGCCAGCAAAAAAAGAAAAGAAAAGATAATATTTTTTCAGCAATTAGTTGACTATTATTTTTAATCTCGAACAATGAAATAATGAAAAATAAAATTTATTTATTCTTTATAATTAATTAATTTACGTATTATTAATGAACAATATGTAGTGAAAAAAATCACGGTAAAGATATTTTTAAACTTGCCAATTGTATAAATAATTTTATAAACTCGTTAATTTTGTTGTATTTATTTTTCGTAGAGTTTATTTATTTGTTTATTTAGACAAATTAATAGTGTCATTCATTATGACCAGCAGCCCGTCTCAAAAGAACATATATTTTTTCTTTAATCCAATCCTTATTGTATGGTGCATATGTGTTTGTTGATTTTTGATAAACAAGACATGATAAATCTGTTAGCTGATCAACAAAATCAAACAATTGACTAATGTCATATGTGATTGTTGGAGTATTTGGATTTCTTCTTTTTAAATGTTCTTCATAAATTTTACATACTCCTGTTGATAAACAAAATATATTTAATTGATAAAAATATTGACTATTTAATATAAATAAAATGTAATACAATACCTTCCATGCATTCATTGACACTTTCATAATCAGAATAAGTTCTTGTCTCGGGTCTGTTACCAGGCTGAACCAACAATATTGTGTGACTCTAATTAAAAGTAAAAATTCAATTTTTAATAAATGTAAATAATCAATAATTATCGTCATTATTTTGATGTTAAATTTTTCATATATAAATTAATAACTCACCATTTTGTTTTAAAGTTTTACAAAAAATTATTTCAAAAAACTTTTTATTTTTTTTTTTATATATTTTCTTATTTAATAAATAATATATAAAAAAAAAAAATTAAAAAACAAATTATTTTGTATTTTAACGATATTTATCTAATTATTTAACTAATATAATATGTATTTTTGTTTTTACATTCAGAGTAATTAAACAGCCGGACAATCTAACCACAAATAAAATGCAAACAACGACTCTAGCGCTTCCTTGCATACACTCAGTGTGTAATGTAAATTGGTCTACATGTAGGCCTCCATGTTTATATTTAATTTCAAATAAGAATGACGTCCTGACATCTAGCTGTAAGATAAAGCAGTTGTGCAGTCGATAAGACTATTTTAACTTCCAATAATCAAAATGGCGTCGAATAATTGACAAATGAAAATTCACAAACGTATCAAAGATGACTCAACTTTGTTAATAAAATAATAAAAAAAAACACCTAACTTTCAGCCTAAATAGCACTAAATAGCCTGTACCTTTGGTATCAAAAAATCATCAGTGAATAATAATTAAGTGTGTGTTTGATTTGTAAAATAATAAATGATTAGCATAAAAAACTAATCAAAATGAAATCAAGTTACGTGTAAAAAAGAAAAAGAAAATAAAAAAAACATCGACATATATGTGTGTGACAGCCAGTTCTATTTTCACCTCATCTCATATGTCATTATTAAAAAATGAAAATTGTGTTTGTCTAAATAATAAAAAACACACGCAATTTAATATTGACAAAAACACAGTTAACATCAATCACATATATCCTTAATCCTTCATACACCCCTTTGTGTTTCTCTCCTCATCTCTCTTATACATTTTCTCGTGTATAATGTTAAAAAAAAAAAACGGAAGAAACACGTATGTGTTTACATATTCTAAACACATACCTCAATAAATATAAACATATATAAATTTTATACATACAAATACAAACAAATACATACGTTCTAGTTACTTTTATCATCCAGAGAGACTTTCCTTCCTTCCTTTTCCTACACTAAAAAAAAAATTAAAAATTAAAAAAAAAAATACTCGTGAAGAAGAGACTACTAAATCATCATCTACAAAATAAAAAAAAAATAAATAAATTAAAGAAAAAATAATATTTACTTGCAAACACACACACACACAGAGGTATGGCTATTTAAAAAAATAATGTAAAATATTGTTTAGCAATAATGTGTCAAAATAGTATTAGGAAAAATCAAGTATAAAAAAAAAAATAATAAAATAACAGTTGAATCATTGTAGATGATTGTTGAATGTATGTTGATAGTGACTGGGTCTGATGTAGGAGGTGGTGATCGTACAGAGAAGGAGGTTTTTTTTCTCTTTTTTTTTTTTTAATTCTGTGATACTATTATAACAGGGCACATGAGGAAGTGTATGTGACTGTGTATGTGTAGTAAGGTGCCCTGATAACGTGGACATATAATTATATATTTAATTATTCATTTTATATTGAGATTATATTTACTTGTTTATTTGTAGATGGGTTTGGCTACTAGATGAAAAGGAATATCAGTGTGTAGTTGGCCTGATGATGATGATGATGTGATGATGTGAATAAGCATGTCATAGCTGCTGGAAAAATAAAAAATTTCCTTATATTTTTTATTCTCAACGGATACATTAGTATTGTTTTATTTCTTGATAAAATTTGTGACTTGTTAATTGTGACAGTTTTGATTTTTTTTTTTTTCTTTTATTTTTATATTTAAAGTGTTTTTTAATCTTTTTAATTTTCGTGAAAGCATCAGGTGTGTAAAATGAAATTTATTGAATGAATTTTGTTATGCTTTTTTTTTAATTATAAAGTTATTAGCTTGTGTTTATTATTTATTGTTTTTATCGATAAATTGATTGGAGTGATTCAAATGCATTCACCTGGCAATACGTCAAGGCCCTGGGAAATTATTTATTATTATTTTTTATATTATCAAATGTTTTATTTATTGTTAGGCTTTTTTCTTAAATATTCAAAGTGTTTTTCTTTTTTTTGCTCAAATATAAATAGAAATTAAGTTAAAAACAAATTTAATTAAATTTTTATTTTTCAAGTATTTATCAACATCAGTTGCTCTTTTTATTTTATTGTATTTATTTTATTATAAATTTATTTTTTATTATTATAATAATTATTGGGTCTATCATTAAGTGACGTTAGTTACATGAGTGCTTCACCTGTGTATGTAATTTATAAATTGACGTGAATGTCAAACTCTCCATATCATTCATTAATTAAAATAATAAAAATAATAATATTTTATTTTTAATTTTTAAATTTATTTATTTATTTATTTTTTATGTGTGTGTGTTTGTGTGTGATGGGGTTTGTGTAGATGTCAGAGATTATTAAAACAAGTTGAATCGTGGGAAATGTAAAAATAAAAATAAAATATCTCAGTATATATTTTTTTACTTGTGTGAGTTGTTTTTTTTTTTTTTTTTTTTTTGTGTGTTTTTTAACAATTGTGTGTTGGATATTGAATACCGTTAAATAAAAATCTGTCACATGGACTTGCAAGCCTTGAGCCTGTTGGATCTTGCCAGTCATTCATGCACATTATAAATATGCTTATAAATACTTGATTATTATTTATATTTACAAAAAACAATACACATAATAATCATATGAAATTTTTATTTGAAAATATTTATTTATGATATTAATGTATATTGTGGTGTTTAATCAAATATTAACTTTAAAATGATAAATATTTTCTTATTTAATTCTAATATTTTGTTTGTTTTTTATGATTTCAGATGTTGGTACTTTTTATTTTTTGGTTCCATGGTTTTTAAAGAGATTATATTTTTAAACATGTGATTAACAAGTCTGGAATGAGCTTAAAAAGAAATAAAATTAAGCCAAGAAATAATAGTTGAGCTTTGAGAGGAAAGTCAAAAAAAATAAACTTCCTATTTTAATGAAATATATATCTTCATGACACATCTTCAATGGACACAAATAAATTTTCATGACAATAGGTTTAAATAAATGTCGAGAGCTGGTTATCTCGATAACAAAGTTTAAAAGTTGTATGACAGTTTTGTTGAGTATTGTTGTATAAATAATTTTAAATAGAAATAAATAAATTAAAAATCAACAAACAACAAGAGCAACAAATAAAAAAAATACTCGAAAAAGGATAACTATTTTTATTTATTTATTTTTATTTTTTTTTTTTTTATTAATCAAGTGATTATGATTTCGAACAAATATAATATTTAATAAATATCAACAATGTTTTAAGTGTATTAAAAATAAAAAACGAATTATATTTTTTTTTTTTTTTTAAAAAAAGTGGAATAATATATCTAAGTGACATTTACATCAAAATGTGCGAAAGATATAAACACACGGACAAGTGGATAAATGTCATTGAAAAATCAAGGAAAGGAATAATTTTTAAGCACTTTATGGATGACAGAGGACAGTCCTACTAACCCTGCAATATCCAAGGTAAAAAAACAAAAAAAAAATCATAATTTTAATACTGTTTATGCCAAAAAAAAAGAAATAAAAAATATATTTTTTAGCTAGTTTATTTTTATCATCAGTAAGCATCTGGGTTTTTGTATGTGTCTCTTTGAATGACAAAAAAAAAAAATAAAAATTTTACATAGATAAAAATATATAGCTGTTAAATTATGAATCACCTTCAACAAAGCCAGATGTTTTTCTGGTTTTTTTTTTTTTTGTATTTTTTTGCTGGATTATTGTATAATATGTATTTTTTTTTGTTTTTTTTTTGTGTTAATTTTAGGGGTCAATCGAAATGGAAAATAGTGCCTCAAGTGTAGTACAAGTATTCGTGGGTGAATGGAGCCCAGAATACGAGGCACTATCAATAAAAGCAACAAAACAAACAACATCACTAGAAATAGTTGAATGTATTATTGATAGATTGGGACTGGTTGATATAAATATAAAAAATATAGTAGCTGGTTATGAACTTGCTGAAGTTGTTGTACAATATGATAAAAATATTGGTAATTTAGGTGAACAAGAATGTAAAGAAAGAAGACTTGGACCAAGTGAATGTCCAGTAGCACTTATGTTATTATGGCCAAAAAGTATAACACAACAACAAGAACATTACAGATTTTATTTACGAAAAAAACAAACAGATTATTTATGGTCTAATAGTAGATTTCCAATGGATCCACAATTATTAAAAGATTATTTCAATAGATTTTTATATCAACCACGTGATAAAGAATATCCAGATCTTTGTCAATTACCAGATTTAAATGAACAAACATTATTGGATAATTTACGTGCACGTTTTTTAGCTGGTAATATATACACATATGTTGGTAGTATATTAATAGCACTCAATCCATTTAAATTTTATCCAATTTATAATCCAAAATATGTAAAATTATATCAAAATCGTCGTCTTGGTACAGATATACCACCACATATATTTGCAATTGCTGATGCAGCATATCATTCAATGCTTAAAGAAAAAAGAAATCAATGTATTGTCATTAGTGGTGAATCTGGTTCTGGTAAAACTGAATCAACAAATTTTTTATTACATCATTTAACAGCATTAAGTCAAAAAGGTTCACATGGTAGTGGTGTTGAACAAACAATACTAAGTGCTGGACCAGTTTTAGAAGCATTTGGTAATGCTAAAACAGCTCATAATAATAATAGTAGTAGATTTGGTAAATTTATTCAAGTTAATTATAAAGAAAATGGTATGGTACATGGTGCTGTTGTACAAAAATATTTATTAGAAAAATCAAGAATTGTATCACAAGGAAAAAATGAAAGAAATTATCATGTATTTTATTATTTATTAGCTGGTGCAAATGAACAAGAAAAACAATTATTACATTTAAAAAATTATGATTCATATAATTATTTAAATAAAAGTGGCTGTTATGGTCTTGAAAATATTGACGAAAAACATGAATTTTCAAGATTAAAACAATCAATGGAAATGGTTGGTTTTACACCAGAAAAACAAAGAAGATTATTTGCTGTATTATCAGCAGTATTATTATTGGGTAATGTTGAATTTCAACCACGTAAATCATATCATCATCATGATGAAGCTGTTGGTGTTAAAAATCCAGATGTTGTTGCATTAATATCAGAATTATTAAGAGTTAAACAAGAAACATTATTAGCAGCATTAACAGCTAAAAGAGCAAGAGTATCTGGTGAAACATTAGTTATTAATTATCGTTTACCTGAAGCAATTGCTGCTAGAGATGCCATGGCTAAATGTTTATATGGTGCATTATTTGATTGGATTGTATTACAAGTTAATCATGCATTATTATCAAAAAAAGATACATTAAAAGATCATCAAGGTAATAGTATTGGTGTACTTGATATATTTGGATTTGAAGATTTTAAAACATGCAATAGTTTTGAACAGCTATGTATTAATTATGCAAATGAACAATTACAACATTATTTTAATCAGCATGTTTTTCAATATGAGCAAAGAGAATATAGAAAACAAGGTATTAAATGGACTGATATTGGATACAGTGATAATTCTGGTTGTCTTAATTTAATTGAAGGTAAACCAAATGGTCTATTATGTTTACTTGATGATCAATGTAATTTTCCTGGTGCAACAAATGAAACATTGTTACAAAAATTTAATTCAGTACATAAGGATAATCAATTTTATGAAACACCACAAAGACGTGAAGCTGCATTTGTCGTTAGACATTATGCTGGTGCTGTTAAATATCAAGCATCAAATATGAGAGAAAAAAATTTAGATCTCATGAGACCAGATGGTGTTGTTGGTGTATTAAAAAATTCATCATTAGCATTTGTCAGAGAATTAGTTGGAGCTGATCCAGTTGCTGTATTTAGGTGGGCAATACTAAGAGCATTTTTTAGAGCACATTTTGCTTTTCAAGGAGCTGGACGTGCACATCGTCATGGAAGAGGTAAATTATCCACTACATTTTAACAATTATTAACTTTTTTTACTTAATATCTTAATTTTTTTTTCTTCTCAGCGGATGGAAATAAAAATTCAGTCCAAAATCGTTACAGAACGCCGAATGAAAGTCTTGTTAGGTATGTTTTTTTAAAATTTCTTTAATATTAATAATAATGATAAAAAAAAAGTTAACAAGATTGATTTTTTTAAGAAAACTAATTTAACTCAAATAATAAATTAAAAAAATAAATCTAATCAGATGACAAAAGCCATAATATCTTCAAAGAAAGAAAAACCAATTCAACAATTTATTATTGAAAACAAAATTAATAATATTGGGATTATGAAAATTTTTTTTTTCCCTTTTATAGCCATCTTGTGACGTTATCTGCTGTTAATCTTACTATTAACCGAATTGCGTAAGTGGTCCTGATGATCCACAATTATTTATATGTTTATAAATTTTTTTAAAAATTCTTTTATTCTTGTTTTTGTTTATTATTCTTATATTCAAAAGAAAACAAAAAAACACACACAACAATTTTTTTTTTTACTTTGTTTATTGTGTTTTTGAAATATTCGTTCTATTATTGGCACAATTTTTTTTCTATTTAAGTGTTAATTGATATGTGTGATATGTTAGATAACGTCACTATCATACCAAGAAGTTACATGTTTATTTTTATTTATTTTAATTTCATTGTCCCAATAATTTCATTGTCATTAATTCATCAATTCCACAAAATTATCAAAATTAAATTAACATTTGGTTTAATAAAATTAAAAAAAAAAAACAAAAACAATCAAATCAAATCAAATTAAAAAAGAAAAACTTTATTAGAATGAAATTGAAAAAAAATTAAAAAAGGATTTAAAGAAATTATTAAGAGTCGGCTAAGCATGATAGAATTTTTACAGTTCTCACAAACATACTCGTCCATCCAGTTATCAGAAGCAACGAAGTGTCTGTTTACCATCACCAACAACACCAACAACAACAACGACAACAACTGCCACAACAACATTAACACAAAAAAATGAAAACAACGACAATGTTAATAACAATCGTTTATCATGGCCACAATTTAGAAACGTTAATCAAACTCAACAACAAAATACAACAAATGTTATCAACAAGACGAAGGGCTATGCATTAAAGTTCAGGGATGAACAGCACAATTTTAATAATAAATTAAGACGGGATACTCATACACCACTTGAGAGGGTACTTCCAAAAGACGAAGCAAATGTCATGGAACGTGCTAATCAAATTGTCATGTATGTAAATTAAACGAGAACATCTCAATTGAAAAGAGAAAAATAACAAATTATACAACAGAAGTTTATCAACTGTTATTTGTATATTTTTTTTTTGTCTTTTTTTTTTTTTCTCCACTGATGGTTTTCAAAGGTTGTCCTATGACATCTCAGACAAAACAACAAATTAATATAATAAAATAACTCAGTATAAATAAAAATAGATAAAAACATAAATATTCATCATCATCATCACCATCATCATCATCATCATCAATTGTTCATTGCTAAAATCATTATCATAATGTTTCACAATATTCAACAATCATTTCTAACTAAGCATGCAATTTATAATCTAGTTTTATTGTGTATGTATTAGAAATTTATTACTAATTCGGTGGAAAATTTATTAAACAAAAAAAAAAATGCATTTTAAATATTGCACATCTTTTTTTTTCATTATTTTTATAAATTTTTTTTACATATTATCTAACATGGATTGGGTAAAGGTAATTATCATAAAATTGATAAACAAAAATATCGCACTAATACACTCTTAGATAATAGTTAATTTTTAAAAAAATATTTTTACACTGCAAAATTAAAAAAAAATAATAAATAAATAAATCGTGAGTGATTAAAGCAATAACAATTGCTTGTTGTGATTTGAGTCAATTTTTTTTATTATTTGTTATGAACTCTATTGATGCACTGACTTTAGCAAATTAAAAAAATAAAATGCCTTGCTTAAGTAGACAAGTAATTGGATAAAATTCCATAACAAATGATTCTTATATTGAAATGAAATTTCGTTTTGATATATTTATTAGTAACAATAGTAAAATAATTTTTTGTTTTTTTTGTTTTTACAGGAAAAATAAATCATTTCGGCCGAGGGAACGTGGAAAAAAAAGTTTAAAAAATTTACAAACAGTTAAAACACTTGCGGGAAGGACTCAAAGTTATGGTACCGGTGGTCCAGGAAAAGCAAGGAAACAACCAATGACAGTATCAGCTCAATTTCAACATAGTTTACACAGTTTAATGGACACATTGAATCAAGCAAATCCATTTTTTATTCGTTGTATTAAGAGTAATTCAAAAAAAAATCCAAATGAATTTGATGAAGAAACAGTACAACGTCAATTACGTTATACTGGAATGTTAGAAACAGTAAGAATACGTCAAGCTGGTTTTAATGTTCGTTTAACATATGAAGAGTTTATTCAATTATACAGAATGTTATTACCAAATGGTTTAATTAGTTCACAAAGTGATGTACGTGATTTTTTATTAACACTTAATTTAAATAAAGACAATTATCAACTTGGTAAAACAAAAGTATTTTTACGTGAATCAGAAAAACTTAAACTTGATATTGAATTACATCAACAAATAATAACAAGTATAACAACAATACAAAAATGGTTTAGAGCATGTCTTGAACGTAGAAAATTTTTACGTATTAAAAATGCTGTTGTTACAATACAATCATTTTGTCGTATGATAATTGCCCAAAAAATTGCTAATAATATTCGTACTAAAATTGATGCAGCAATAAATATACAATCAGCATGGCGTTGTTATCATCAATATACATGGTTTAAAAAATTTAAATTATGTGTTATTAATTTTCAATCATATGTACGTGGTAATAATGCACGTAAAAAATATTGTGAATTAAAAAAAATAAAAAAAGATAAAATATTTCGTACTGATATTAAATTAGAAGGTTCATTACTTGATGATAATAAATTATTATCAGAAATTAATAAAATTTCATCGTCTTTATTAACACGTAAATCTGAGAGTAATATTAATGATTTATCATATTTAAAACAACAACAACAACAACAACAACAAAAATCATCAACAACAACATCAAATAAACGAACTATTAATTCAATAAAAAATATTGATAATTTTAATAATCAAGATGATTGTAGTAGTAGTAGTAGTAAAAGTTATGAATCACAATTAAGTGTTGATAGTAATGAATCAAATTTTTCACATGATAATTTAAATTTAAAACCAATACCAAGTGCACGTACAAAACGTAATGATCAAACATCATTATCAATGTCATCAACATCATTATCATCAACAACGACTATTAATTTAAATACAACAAGCAGAACATCATTAATGAGCAAAAGAACAGATAGTTCATCAACTGGTTACAGTGATGGTGAAATTGATGGTGATACAACAAATTTATTGTGTACACCACCACCATCTTCATTCAATACATCAACATTATCATCATTTAGTCCACGTGATATTAAATATCAACAAAAAACAGGATATTTATCATCTTTATCATCATCACAAAGTCCAAATTCTGATGTTTGGCGTAAAAAAATTGATTACAATTATAATGATAAAACAATAGCAATACCAACGACAACAGCAACGACAACAGCAACAACAATACCATCAACAATAAATAGTATACAAAAACCATTAGTTACAAGATCACCAAATATATCACAATATCGTCATTTAACAGAAACATTATTAGAACAAGCACGTCTTGAAAGATTAAATGAAGCATCAAATTTAAATATACATGATGAATGTGGTAGTGGAATTGGTGGCGGTAGATTAAATAAAAGTGATGCATTTATTTATCATGAACAATCAAGACACAATCAACAACAGTTTCAACAACCAAGAAGATTATCTGATAATTCTGGTGATAGATTATTTGATAATACATTGTCATCATCATCATCATCATCATCATCAAAAATATTACGTGAATCAAATGAATTTAATTATTTAAAACGTCAAAATTCAGAAGGTGATACTTCATTGAAAATAGATGGTTTATTATTAGATAAATTAAGAGATGATGATTTACAAACAAAAGAAAAGACTGAACCCGATGTGCCAGTTAGAAGTGTCAGAAGAAATCGTCTAGGTAGAGAATATATATGTCGTTCAATGGGTGAAAATATGATTGAACAAACACAAAATGAAACAAGAAATATATTATTACGTACAATTAATGAAGGAGAACGAAATATATTAAAAATACCATCAAGAACAGTTACTGATTGGCCAAGTAAAAATGAAGGTTCATATAAACCACAACAACAACAACAACAACAACAAAAATTACAATTACAAATTGGTGGTGGTGGTGGTGGTATTGGTATTAGTGGTAAACGTATTAAAACAATTACAACAGCAGCAACAACAACAACAGCCGCATCATCAACAACAACAACAACAACCACAACAACACCAATTGGTCTTGATTTAAAAAGACGTAATTCTGATCCAGCAACAAAATCAACATCAGTTGTTAATATTATTGATAATAATAATAAAAGAAATAATTTTGATGCTGTAACACCAGTTGCTTTAAAACCAGCAGTTGGAATAGGGGCACTAAGATGGAATAGTAATAATACATTTACACTTGCTGGTCATCATTTTCGTAAATTAGTAAGATCATCAAAAGACGATGTGTGCATATGTTGTCATGAAAAAATGGATGCATTTGCTGCACAAGGTTATAAATGTAATGATTGTAAACAATCATATCATGTTAAATGTATACAAAATAATGGTCTAAGTAAAATGACATGTCCATCAACAAATATACAAAATAATAGACGTAAAAATCGTAATAAAAATCGTATTGTATATGATGCTATTAAACAAACAGTAACATCAAAATTTAGTTTAACTGGTACATCAGCATTTTCTGATAGAACTGATAAAATAATATCAGATGCTCAAGAATTAGCATTTATGCAAGATTTTATAACTAAAAAAATATTTACAATTGAACAACAAGAAGAGGGTAAACAACCAAGTGAAGTTGATCGTGTATTTAAACAAGCATTAAGAAAATTTAAAGATGATCTCGTTATAACATATAGTCTTACAACACAAGGTGTTGATGGTGGTAATCTTAAATATACTGATCTTATTACAAATTTTTTACGTGCTATGGAAACTGTATGTAAACAAGAAAATACACGTGAAGATTTTCCTGTGACAATGGGTGTTAATGCATTTCGTGGTTTTATGAATGAATTTATGTCACTTGTTAAAACTGAAATACCAAAACAATCAAAAAATAAACGTAAAAAAGAAAAAAAACGTAAACAAGAAGAATCAACAAAACATGGTAATCATATGTTTCAACTAACAATAATAAATATACCAACAGCATGTGAAGTATGTTCATCATTTTTTTTATGGCCAATTGAACGTGGTCTTGTTTGTCAAAATTGTAAATTAACATGTCATAAAAAATGTTATAATGGTGCACCACTTGATTGTGGTAAAGATGGCACAATAAATGATATTAATTGTCGTAAAGTGTTTGGTATACCATTACACAAACTTGTTTTTTGTGATATGAAAATACCACTTGTTGTTAATCGTTTAATGGAAACAATTGAAACCCATGGTTTATATACTGAAGGTTTATATCGTAAAAGTGGTGTTAGTTCAAAAGTACGAGAATTAAAAATTAAAATTGATGAATATGATTTAGATAAAATTGATTTTAGTGATTATCAAGTACATGTACTTGCTGCTGTATTGAAAAGTTTTTTTCGTGATATGCCTGAGCCATTATTGACATTTGAACTGTATGATGATTTTTTACATGCTGGTAATTTAACAGATAAAGATGATCGTATTAGTACATTATTTGCAATATTAAAAAAATTACCAAAACCAAATTTTGATTTAATGGAAAGATTAATATTACATTTAGCACGTGTTGCATTACAAGAAGTTGCTAATCGTATGTCATCATCAGCATTGGCTATTGTATTTGCACCATGTATATTACGTACAAATAGAACATTACCAGCACAAGATTCATTGCAAGATGTTGGTAGACAAACAAAGTGTATTGAAACAATAATACAAGAAAAATTACGTTTTCTATGTGTTACACTTGAAGATATTAGTACACTTGACACAGCATGTCAAGCAGCAACAAATCGTTTATCAAGTTTACGTTCATCAAAAATATTTAGTCCAGAAGAATTAAGTGTAACATCAACATCAAATATTAATTCAAGACATATTGGTGGTGATCGTGATTGTGATCGTAGTGGTGGTGATGAAGAAGAAGCATTACTTGTTGGACAAATAGAAACAATACAAAAACAAAAAACATTATTAACATCAACATTACCAAGTTTAACAAGAGCATCATCTGATGATGATCTTTTATTATCTGCAACTGATCTTGATGATGGATCACTTGATGATCTTTTGCCACCATCAACAGGTATTTATCATTTAATTATTTTATTATTTCATATCAATTCATTTATATTTTTTTATTTCAGAAACAGTACTAAGAAAAAAAATAATTAATCGACAAAATTCAGCAGACAATTCTTTTCCAACAATAATTAATGAAGATTTGGTAATGGTATGACCTACTTATAGGTCAACTAGGAATAAACTTTAAAGTTAACAATGTAAATGTTAAAAATAATGATTAAAACATTATAATTTTGTTTATCATGTTGATGATGATGATGATGATGATGAGTAGATGGAGATTATCAGTATATGTATGTGTATGTTTGTTGAAAACTTTCAAGGATACTTTCAGTGTCACACTGATAATTTAGTTGTTTAGTAATTAAATACGAGTTTCAAAATATCTCGACATAATACGATACATGCCACTAACTGGTATTTATCAAACATTATAATTCTGAGAATTATTCAAAAGCTTCTGACTCTCATTTGAGATTTAATTTTTTATTAATTATTATCATTTTATTATTATTTTTTAAATTATTATCATTAAAATTATATGATATAAATAAATAAATATATATAGATATTGCTTTATATCTGAGATTATTCAAATGATGGCTGACTGATCGCACACAATGATTGTTATTATTATCAATGAAAAAAAATATAAATAAACAAGGAATAATCTATCAAATTTAGAAATTTGTTAATATTATTAAGTTGGGTTTTTTTTTTTCTTTTATTTATGTTCAATAAATGAACTGGAAATTGTAGTTAACCAAAATTTTAACGCAACAATATTATTATTATTA
>JAPYYR010000324.1:0-34477 GCA_030523065.1 Aphidius colemani
GAAATTTACGGAATCTTGATGCTGCAGAAATATTTCGGAAAAAATACAAATAAAATTGAGATAAAGGTAGACACGCGTGGGTGCAATTTGAAACCATAAAAATAACTGCATGAATGGCCAAGCTAAATACATTCACACACGTAAACATGTACACAATCCAGGATGCACTTAAAAAAAAACATGATTTTTTTTTTCATCTCCATTTTATTGTGAAGGTTTGTTAGTTCCTTGGTTTGTTTCTTGGATAAATGTTTGTGTCCCCGCAGGTCATAAAAGCATATATACATATCTCCATGCAGCAAGAATGATGAAGAATATGCTATATATGAAAACGCGTGGCAAAGTAATTACATGGTAAAGAGGCAACATGATAAAGAAAACGGAGAAGGTTATTCGATTTATGGTCCTGTCTCGTTCATCTTGCTTTGAGATATTATATTTATATCACTTCATATTGTCCTTATTTTTGAATATATTTGTCTCGGAAACATAAGGTGACAAACCATGAAATGCTATATTTATATCATTAAAATAATAATAATAATAATAATAATAATAAAATTCAACGGATGTCACGGTGAATGGACGAGGTTGCCGTAACCTCGGACGAGGTCGCAACATCCAACTCAACATATATCCTGTCGTCCATGATCACCAGTATGGTATATACTATATATACATGTATTTACGCGCATTCGCAACAACAACATTTATTTAAAAGCTCTTATTAGTGGACTATATCTGTTGACTTTATTTGGGAATCATGCGTTTTACTATATATATATATTACCGGGGACATGCGATTACTTGCGTACGTTTGAATGAGCTTTATACTGCAGTATATGAAAAAATTTCGATAATCCTAGATGTTTATAATTCATAATTTGCATATATACAAAACAATATTATCATAGCACTTTTGTAAATTGCAATAATTTCAAAATGTTACACCACTAATTTGGAATGCGGTCGAGTTATCGGCGTTGCATACATATATTTATATGAAAAAGTGTATTTCTTGGTTTTATTGGCGATTGCCTGAGGATTATCATCAAGTTGAATCGATACTAGATATCTCTCCTTTAAAATGGATAAAATAAAAAAAAAAACAAGCAACAATTTCTCAATACTTATATTGAATATATTTGTCTCGAAGCGACTTTGACGCGATTCACGTAAAGTTGAGCAATATATAATATATTTAACGACTTCGTATACATATACTGTGCTCGCAACTGATAATAAACTCGGTGAAATATATTATGTCAAAATTTAATTGTGTTGGAAATATTTATAATGTTTATATTGATTGTTGACCTTACAAATTAATAAAAAATAAAAATTTAATTAATCCATCATTTATAAATTCTCGTATAATGCCGATTAGACCGGAAGTGTCGTAAATAAGTGAAAAATAAAAAAAATATATATTTCTCAACAGCAGCTGTTGTCGTTCTCAATATTCTCAATATCAATACATAGATATTTTATAACTTGTGATTCTCAATTGATAAAAATATATTATTATTATTATTATTATTGCAAATTTATTTTTATCAAAAGCTTAGACTTGATAAATGATAAGTCAATTGATTCATAAATTTTGTAATAATAATTAGATAAGACGAGAATTCAAAGGCAAAGTGAATGGATCATTGGAAATAATAATTTTATAATTTATCAACAGTCTCAAAAATAAAATGGCATATCATATTGTGTCATTGAACCGAGAACGCGTTATGCTATATGTATATATATATATATGCGTCTTTACTCTTTTTGTTCATTGCTGCTCCAGGGCATGTTACAATACAATTTTATTTTTTTCTCGCCCATCAAGAACACTCTATGGTATAATATTAAGACCTATGTCTTTTTTTTTTATTTTTTTTTTTATTTTGCGCAATTGCAAAATTGATGTTGTGATTTTGAAACTGACCAGCTTGGAAACAAGTTTGTGTCTTGTCTTTGTGCTGTACCGAGGCAGATTATAAGCAATTTTGTCATGAAATTTACAAAAGCTAAAATTTACTTTTCACATTGATATTGTCAGTGAGTCACTGTAATTACAAAATTATAAAATTATATTTTAATATAAATGTGTTGATTGTATATGAATCATCATCATCATCATCTAGATCATTGATTATTTAACCTCGACATTATGAACATGTCTCTGAGCACGTACTCTCCAAAATAAATTTCCATCATATATACATGTTGAAATACCAAATATTAATTTATATGTTATTTGAGTCTTTTTATTCTTATATATTATACTCAAACATATAAACATATAAATGTAGATTTAATTTTACATAATTCATGCGTAAATTTGCTATCAGTATAGAGAAATATTTAGTTGCTAAAATAAAGAAAAAAAATAAAAAAATGATAATTACATGTATTTTAAACGCAAATAATTATAATATGTATATATAATATGTATACTTACAACACGTGGCTTTTAAAATAAAAAATGGCATTTTCTTTGGTAATTTATTTTGGCCTATCAAATAAAAAATACGTCATCGACCAACGCACACGTCCGGCTGATATACACTTGTTATATGTTGACATTCCATCGGGCCAACAAAGTGTTAACTGTATATCATGATGTATACGATAAGTCAAGTAGTGATGACTAGCATGTGAAAAGACCAAATACTTATTTCTCATCATTTGTAAATATTTTTTAATTAAAAACTAATTATCTAAAAAATTGAAATTAAATTCAATTTTACAAGCGCACACACACACACACACACACACACACATTTTAAACACATTTGTTTTTTGGAAAAAAAAAAAAAAAGATATTCTTATCAATTAAATTTATTATATAAGAAATCTTTTTCTAAACTGCATTACATCCGCATCATTCAAAAAATGTGTCATAAAATTCCCACGGATTTATACCCTAAATAAAAAAAAAAAACATAAAAATAAAACCACGAAAAGACCAAAGCCATATAGAAAAAAAAAAAATAAAAAAAAAAAATAATAATAATAATAATAATAAATTTACAAATATTATACATAGATAATATCATTTCTAATTTGTCAAACTAATTTACAGATATAAAATTATACCTATATATGTATTTTAACAATTACAACAAAACCAAGTACATTTTCTTTTCATTTTTACAATATCTCTCAACAAATAATGGTTTACGTGGTGCAAGACTAAAAGCCCCACGTCACCGATACAATAAAATATATACGCAATCCTCAATCCTCATTCATCATTCAACACGCAAACTCAAGGATAAAAAATTAAAAAAAAAATTGATAAATAAAGCCAGCCAGCCAGTACATACATATATATACCTAATACATATGTATTGGACAAAATAAATAACAAATTTGCGCATGCGTAGTCTACATTATCGACATGTCGCTAGTATCGCAACCACCACCACCACTGTTTGCTTATAAACTTGTGTGCGTATGTGTATTATTATGATTTTAAAAAAAGCAAGAGGTGGAAAATGATGATCAAAATCAGTCGTGAGTTGCACAATGGCGCGTACAGTCGTTGTTTGATGTAAAATGTTATTATCTTTTAATAGTCGTTGTAACTGAAGCGGAGGCCGGCCCAAGTCCATTTTGGACCGTTCCTGTTACGCCGAGTCATATTAAAATAATATTCTCGACCCGCTTTAAAAATAATATATTCATATAATAACTTAATTTATTTATTGATTAATTTTAAAACCGATATTTGTGATAAAACAACAACAACAACAATAATAAGGATTACTGCAGTGTTTATTTGAGATAGATTGTAAGACTGACTTGATTTTCAAGAGGTAAATATAATTTGGAGTACCTATACGTCATGATGAAATGTCTTTTAAGGAATTTATTTATTTGTCGTGTGTGGGTTGTTGTTGTTTTTTATTTATTTTTTTTTTTTTTTTTGGTGATGAAACATAGTATCTTATTTGCTAGATGAGATATGTAATGTGAATCCACCAGTGGTAATGATGATGTTGTTGTTGACCTCAATCAAGGCTAAATCTTTCTTTTAATTTATATATTTTCACATGTACACAAAGAGATGCATTAATTTCTTTGATGATGATACATATTTTTTTTATCGAAATTTGTGCTCAAGTGTAAATGAAATATATTATTTCATCATAAAGAATTTGCTCATTCAAGTATACACACATTGATCCGACATGTCTCGCCCAATTTCGTCATAATTAAACTGGCGACACCAGTTAAAGATATACTCTTGTGTTACATTGGTACATATACCTATTTATTTTTTTAAACTTGGATTGATAGATTGAACGATATGATACACAAACTCAAGGTCAAAAAATATTCAACAGCTGTAGCAAAAAATTTAATTTAAATTTCAACTATTTTTAAAAAAAAAAAAATAGTAAAATAAAGATAAAAAAAACATTTTGAAATAAAAAATATGTTGAATGACGTCGGACGGTGACGAGGCTTAGCTTTTTATATACGTTACTGACGATATTTCATGCAATTTCACACGTCCGGTTGATTCTGCGTGGGAGCTGTATATTACAAAAACTATTTGATCATGCGCAAATTAATAATAATAAATAATTGATTATTGATTATTAATTTTCGCCTTGCAAAAGCCCTTGACCTTAACTACCACATAATATATACGTTTAATTGTTTGTTGCTTAAAATGTGTACACAAAAAACTTGTAGAAATAATAAAATATTATATCCTCCATTCGTCCGGTTGTAATAATTACACAAGTACCGAGATTTATGTTGAAATTTAATTGTAAATAATTATTCTCAAGTCATTATTATTGTAATTTGTTGTGAATCACACTGATAATAAATCATTTATTTTTCAGAATCTTATCAGGGTAACTATCAAGGTCCGTCCAGGAATTTAAAACCAGTTTATTAAATATCTGGCAAGGTCTTCATCATAAATTAAAATAAATAAATTTAAAATTTAATAATACAAGACAAAAAAAAGTGATAAATATATTAAATTTGTAATAATAGCTACCATAGTTACCTGGTTAATTACTTTGCTTTGTGAGGTGAGGTGATAATAATTAACAAAATAAAAATCAACATGTGCAAAAGATTAGCTTGTTAGCAAAGTGTAGTAGCAGTAATGTTACACAGGAGAGAGAAAAATATATTATAAATCTGAAATACACCAGCAAGAGTGTTCCAATTCGTTGAAGGTCAAGCGAATCAAGTGAATTGCATTTTTTTTTAAAAAATAAAATATATATATAGTGTCATTTGAGTGTTTATGTGATTGTGCTGTTGTGGTGGTGTCTATTTGGTATCTATTTGGTATCTATTTGGTATCTATTTGGTGTCTATTTAGTGCCTAAAAAAAAAAAAAAAGAAAACGTCATTGTCATAATAATTTAAAAGTGTTAAAAAAATTCAAAATTTTTCAATATGAGATTAGCAAATCGTCAGCATCCGCTGCGTCTACAAGTAACACGTATAAACAATGGTAAATTTTTGGTCAATCAAAATGGACAAAATCAACAACAGCAGGATGTCAGTCCAACGAGATGTGATGACACAGCTCAGTCTCCGCAACAACAACAGCAACAACAGCAACAACAACAACAATTGTTGCTTATACAGCAGCAGCAGCAACAACAACAACAACAACAATTACTTCAACAGCAACAACAACAGCCAATAGTTGGACCAGTTGTTTTTCCAAGCTGTGAATCAGTACCATCTGATAATCATGGACCATCATTACTTGGTGATAGATTTTTATTAATTGGACCAGCTGAGGGTAGTGCACTTTATCGTTGTGTTGATGTAAAAACTGGTCAACATCTTGTTGCCAAGGTAAAATCACTTGATAATCTACAAAACAAAATATAGTTATTTAAAAATAATTTAGCAATACACAAACTCACTATTGATAAATATTTTATGCTATTTACATTGAATATTGTATTGTCGTTATTTTTTTTTTTTTTTTTTTTTTTTTCTTCTTTAATATCATTTGCAAAATGGTATTATACAATGCCACATTACATCAGATCACAAATAAATACAAGGACTTTACTTGTCTCTTGTCCTTTTTGTTTTTCTTTTGATGGGTGTCTGCATCATCATCATCATCATCATTGTATTAACATCAACACATTAAAAAAAAAAAACATTTTTAAAATTCATATAAACGCGAGTTCAAGCCCAGGGGCGTTTTAATTTAATTGATGATTATAAATGTGTAATAACTAATGACAATAACAGAGCTTTCGCAAGTATATATTATCAAGATCCGTTCACATGTTTCATATAAATAAATAATGACAACATCATTTTGATCATAATAATAATAATGTGAAAATTGTCATCAGTTAAAATAACAAATATAAATATAAATAATAATGTCTTTTTTTTGTTTTTTTTTGTTTAGGCATTAACAAGTGCTGATCGCGGTGGTGAGTTACTTTTACAAGCTCACATGCGACTTGCTTATAAAAATGCTGTTAGTGATGTTGCTGGTGTTATTGATGCACCAAATGGAAAAAAATATTTACTACTTGAAGGTCATCACGGTGATCTTCATGCTTATGTTAGAGCCAGAAGAAAATTACGAGAACCAGAAGCAAGACGTTTATTTCGTCAAGCAGCTAAAGCTGTATCAAAGTGTCATGATAATGGAGTTATTCTCAGGGATCTTAAGCTGAGAAAATTTGTATTTGCTGATGAAGCAAGGTAATTGATTTCATTCAATTTGTGTGAGTGTGTGTGTGTTTAACTGGATGCAAAATTTTCAAGTTTTAAAATCATGACTTGTTTCTGTTGGTTTGGTTTGTCTGTGAGTGTATTTGCGTTGGCCAATCCGGTTTTGCATTCCTTCGAGGCAAGCCCTCTGGCTCATTTAATCTTTCTTTACCGTCGTCGTCATCATCATCATCATCATCATCCTCACACATAGCACTGCAGGCACTCTTTTATTTTAAAAAATAAAAAATATATGCGCGTGGTTGTCGAAAGGGAAGAAAAAGGTGAATATAAAAAAAAGTATTATTTCTTTCAAAAGAGATAAAATATAATGCAATGAATGAGAAATATAAATATACTGCAGATACAAAAAAAAACGTTAAGAAATAAAAAAAGAATGAAGGGGTAAAATGTTGCAAGTCAGAAAAGCATATTGGTTCATCGACTCGTTGGATTTTGAAATCAACCTTACAACCTTCTTGGTGTTGATTCGTCGTATATGTATATGTGTGTGTGTGTGTGTGTTTCTTTCTTTCAAAAACACACACACACACACACACACACACTAGCTGGTAAAGACATACCGGTAGTAGACATTGAAATAGATATAATATTATATTAAATTATTAACAAAATAATATTTTCTTGATGACTATTGGCCACTTTACTTTACTCTACTCTACTCCACTACACTACACTCCACCTATGGTCATAGTCATGCGGATGCTTACCGGCCAACGAACCCACAATAATAATAATAATGATAATAATAATAATAATCATCATCATCATCATCTCCATCATTAATAATTAAATTAACAAATATAAATATATAAAATGTCCATGAATATAATATATTCATTATGAGACAATAATTTGAAGGTGAAATACATGAATTTTTTATTTTTTCTTCTTAAGGTCATGAATTAAGGCGGACTCTTCTTTCTGGCCTTCTTGATATATTATTAAAATTATTTTTTAAAAATTTCAATAATTTTCCATTCTCTTTTTATTTGAGCGGTCATCGCTCGATCCTTTCGCAACATTATATACCGTTGATCTTCATGGCGAGAGAATAACATGCCTAGCTAGTAGCTAATAGACAATTTTTGAAATATTTTTATTTTTGTCAAGAGAGAGAGAGAGAGGTTATTGAACTTGGAAAGTTTGCAAAGAAAGTCCAAGCTTTTGTGTCAAATATAACATGTAAAACAAGACAAATATTTTATTTATAAATTTTGCTTTTGATGTAATCAATATTAGCCAATTCTGAAAAATAAATAAAAAGTTAATTTATAAACTCGTTGAAATAATATTACGCACTTGCATCAAGAAATTTTCTTCCGCATTAATACTCCTTTGCAATTTTAACACACTCTGGTTGCTTAAAGTCATTTGATAAGTCTCCTGCACTTTGAGGCTTTCTCTGACTCATGTACCAATTTAACACACACACACACACACACACACACACACACACACACACACACATATTTATTTTATTTTATTTTTTTTTTTGTTACGTTTTAATACAGTACGTGAAAACATTGTATTAACCAATGGTTTGTAACACCAGTTTTATTTATCTCTCTCTCTCTCTCTCTCTCTCTCCATCTTATGTCTCAATACTCTCTTGCTAAATTTAACAAGTCTTTCAAGTCACGACAATAATATCAACTTGCATATTTTATATTTATATTTATATACACTCAATGATAAATGTATATATATATATGAAAATAATTAATAAATATATATATTTTTACACTTTACACTTACAGTTTTTTTTTTTATTCGTTGGTTATTAACTGTGTGTGTGTGCGTGCGTGTCAAGTAATCAATTGAATGAATATTAATTATTTATTTATTTATTTCTGTTTTTAGAACTCGTTTACGTCTTGAAAGTCTGGAAGATGCAGTTATTGTCGATGATAATGATGATAAATTGAGTGACAGACGTGGTTGTCCAGCCTATGTTGCACCAGAAGTATTACGTTCTGGTAGAGCATATTCTGGTAAAGCTGCTGATGTATGGAGTCTTGGAATTTTATTATATACAATGCTTGTTGGTCGTTATCCATTTAATGACGTTGATCATTCATCATTATTTGCCAAAATATCACGTGGACAATTTAATGTACCTGATACACTTAGTCCAAGAGCAAAATGTCTCATAAGATGTTTATTAAGACGTGAACCAAGTGAAAGACCAGACAGCATTGATGTCACAAGACATCCTTGGATATCAAAACCACTTGTTAATTCATCACATACTAGTGGAAGATTATCAAATCATGATCAACTTGTTCCTGACCAATAATTATCAAGACTGAAACATATTATTTTATTATATTCCAATTAATAATCATTCAACTTGCTTTTTTATTTTATTACATATTTTAAAGAAACAAAAAATAAACAAGTCATAATGTTTCTTTTAAATAATAAGTCGAAAATTCATATATACCTATTATTATTGCAAATTATTTGCTAAATAAATTCAGTTAAATTATTAAAATCCTTTCTCTCTTGAATTAAACTGGTGGCTGTTGAGAGAGTGAATGGGATTTTATTTATTTATTTATTATTATTATTATTATTGAATCATTAATTTTTTTATTATTTTCAAATCTAAAAAATAACCTGCTGCCTATACCTATATGTGACATAAATTATTATCATTTTTTTTTTTGTCCAAAAGTCTTCTGTTCGATACAGCTTCCTTAATTGACTATAAACAATAATATATATATATATAAAAAAATTGTGTAAATAATTTAAGATTATCATTAATTCGATAAAAAAAATGAATATTGTTAAAGAGCAGATTGAAAGATTAAAGTGATGTACATATACAGTAGATAGATAATATAAATAATAAACTCATATTATTTAAAAAATAAAAAAATCATTCATTTGTTTTATTTTTGTGTAGATAAATGCAGATACCTGTCTTACCAATTTTGTTAATTTAATAATAACCGTCATTTTCCATCACACATAGATATTTATAGATTTTATTGATTTATTTATTGAAAATGATAACAGATGCATTGACATCATGTGGTTTTTTATTACTCGGTTCAGGATCATCAATTTATAAATTAATAAAACATTCATTGGATAATTATTCTGTAACAAATCCAAAAATATTAATAGCATCATTTGGAATTGGTGTACTTGGTGCTAAATCAATCATTAAAATTGCTTATACCTTTTTTCTACGTGAATATCGTAAGTGTATCATCATAATCATATAAATACCTACCTACCTATATCTATAGGTAAATAGTCCAATATAATTGTCATTTAAACACAAAAAAAAAAAAAACAGCAATTGATCCATTGGAAATTGAAGATGAACTGAAAAATGATAATGACATAAATATTATTGATTGGAGTTTGTCAAAAATTGGTATTGGTTCAATTATTTATTCACTTTATCAACATTATAATTGTCCAGTTGTTGGATTAATATTACTCAGCACATTGACATTAATTGAAGTGATAAATTTGATGGATGAATTTATTAAATATCCAGATGTCGATGATGATGATGATGATGATGATGCAGCATTGCAAACAATTGTTAAAAAATTAAAAAATTTAGTTGGAGGACAATTGGATTATTTGTGGATAATATCAAATGATTTATTCAGGTAAATAATAAATCATTAATATTAATAATAAAAATAAATAAAATTAATAATTTTATATTTTTATGAATTTTTAGTCAAGTCGTTGGCAACAGTTATTTTCGCCTTGCTAATTTTGCATATTTCATAGCTACAATTTATCAACCAGACAATCAAAGTTGGTCAATTAAAAATTCAATAAATGACTATATGATGTTGTTGTTTGTGATTCTATCAACAGAATCAATAATTCAAACTGAATAAAATAAAATAATTGCGGTAAGCAAATTGCATATTAATATGAATCATCATTCTCAGTAGTTTGTCATTAAAATAATCATACATTCACTGTATGCTGTACAAGTGATACATCCACATGTCTCAACATTTCATCAAAGTACATATAATAAAAAAAAAAAAAAAAAAAGAGAAAATATTATAATTATTATCATATTGCTTCTATTGCAGTCATTTTTAAATTAACAACAATTTAACTTTTCAATTACATCTTTGAATTGGTATCACGCCAATTTGCTCCAACCATTGGTTGTAATCTCAAACTATTTCTTGGACTGTCATCAGCCTCATATCCTCCATTAACATGACCAGGAATAATTGGATTTGGATCAGCAAATACATCTTTAACTGATATTTGACTGCTACGTGTTGGTCGTGGTTGTATACCAAGTGCATTACCAGCTACACCATAAATATTATTTGCTCCAAGTGTTTGCATTTGTGATTTTTTTCTCATTGCCATTATACTATTTCTTCTACCCTCAAATGCTTTAAATGCCTTTGTTGATTGACGCATTGACATATTTCTCGGTAGACCTTAATATAATATTAATAAATTAATTAAAAAAATTTTATTATTTTCATTTTTAAAATTCAATAAATACCATTTCCTTCAGCCATACTGAAAAAACGTTGACGAAATGCAACATCAAGTGTATTTATTGCTTGTGTTTTTTTTCTACTTTTTTCTAAATTTCTAATTGTTTTTCGTCGACCTGGACCACTTCCACTGCCTTCATCATAATCACCCTCCATTCCATCGAGTCTTTGTAAATCTCTTACAATTTCAATTGCATGTTTTGACAGCAAGGCCTCCTCAGAAAGATCCTTTGACTATAATAACGATGAATAAAATATTGTTATTATTATTATTATTATTATTATCATCATCATAATCATTACCTTTTTAGTGCAATACCAATTTAATGGTGTACTGGCTAATATATGTGCAAATGTACCAAAACGATGAAACAACATGGCAGTAAATTGTATGACAAGAATCAATGCAAAGAAAAATACAAAAACAAGACCAATTGGTTCAAGTTGAAGATATTCTTTTGTTATGTGTACCTGAAATATTTAAATTAATTAATTAATTAAATTATCATCATCATCATCATCATCATGTGGAATCAACAAAAAAATTGGTAAGCACAATAAACAATTATTTTTATTATTTAAAATTTATATTGCATTATTGGAGCATCTTGGACCAGTTAGACACAGAAAAAACAAAATAACCAGTCAAATTAATTTCGAATCAATTGGATATTTTAAAAAACCAATCCCTTAATTTTTAGTCTCATTGATAAGGAACACACAGAAAAAAGAAATTTGTTGTTTTTAAAATAATCATTCATATGAATGTGTAAGAGAGACAAATGGTTAAACAACAACAACAACAATTATGAAAATGACTAAAGAAAAGACCTCTTGTGTTTCCTCATCAAATGTTATATTGGTTTTGACACCACCAAATTTCCAGACAATATGAAGTTGATCCTTGTTCAATTGTAACAAGAAAACAATCAACACAAAAAGAGCATTAAACATTAAAAATGCAAATACACTCTTGTTACGTAGTTCAAGTAAATCAGCAGCAATACGAGCCTACATTATAACGTCAAAAAAAAAAAAAAAAAAAACACAAAATATATTAGTTAAATAATAGAAAAGCTCCACTGATGACCATTTGTACTCAATTTTGTATTTATAATTCAATATTGAAAACATTTGAGGTCACAGTGGAGCGGTAATTTACCTCTTGGGTAGCTTCGTCATATGTTATGTTTGATTTAACACCCCATGGCCAACGAACATGAAGTAAATCTTTGTTCAACTGCATCAAGAAGACTATCAATACAAATAATGCATTTAACATAAAAAATGCAAATACACTTTGATCACGTAAATCCTTGAGATCTTTAGCTATTCTTGCCTATTATTTATTAAAAATTATTTATTTATTTATTTATTTATTTATGTAAAAAAAATATCAACTGAAAATCAACTTTTTGAAAAAAAAAATAAAAATTATTATTATTATTATTTAAATTGTTGATGAATTTTACCTTTTCTGTTTTGTCTTCATCAATTGGATAAAGATATTTGTCAAGTAGCTCTTTCCAAAATGTTTCTTCTTGCATTGAGATATTATCAACTTCACCATTTTTTAAGCCTGGATCACTTAGCCAATATGGACGTGATGGAAAATTATTATCATGTTGAGTTTCATTTATTTGACTCTGTGATTCTGATTCATCATCACTATCAGCATTGTGTTCTTCATCTGGATCTTCACCAATTGCACCAAGATGATCAGCTCTTGAGCCAACTGATGATGCACGTCGACGACCAGAAACTTGTCCATGTGGATCAACAGCTCTAAAAAAATGTAATTAATTTAATTTTATATTTATTTATTTGTTTATTTAAAATAATTAATAACAATTACCTTTCAATATCTTGTAGACGTTTACCAAGTAACTCTAATGATTCAGCAATAGCAACAAGTTGTTGTTTTTCACTTGATGGTTTACCATGTGTACAAAGCATACATCTAAATAATCCAGCAAGTGAAATTTCAATAGAACCTTCATCATCATCATTTGATCCAGCTCCATTTTGAAGAAAACCAAGTAATGATTTTTGTTTAGCTTTTTTCTTGGCTTCTTCAGCTTCTTTTTTTTCTTGTTCCAATTCCTAAAATGAAATAAACAAAATTAAATTAAATGAAATAAATTTTTGTTGTTGTTGTTGTTGTTGTTGTTGTTGTTGTTGTAAAATTACATACTTTTTTTGTTTTTTTAACTTGAACTTCTCTTGTACCCCATGATACAACATTTAAATTAATAATTGAATATAATATAAGAAGTAAATACATTGATGGAATTGATAGTAAATAAATTAATGCTGGTAAAATACATGAAAATTCTTGTGGATGAAATATTGCCGCAATGAGAAATGAAGATGACATGCACATTAAAAATATTGCTGACGGTGATCCACTTCCATCTTCACCCAATTGAAGTGCTGTACCAACTATCACCGCCATCATAACCATTGCATATATTGTTGATAATATTTGAGCACATAGAAGCTTAAATAAAATATAATTTAAATATAAAAATATAATTTATTTATTTATTCATCAATTATACTTTTATTTATAATAATTTACTTACTTGTATTTCAGCTTTGCATGTAAAACAAATGAGCATAAATAATAAAATTGGTATAATATTGTAATAAAAACTGGTCCAATTGTCAATTTTAAATGCCGCAACAAAGGCACCAACCAACATGAGAAATATTGTACCAGGTCCAAGAATAGTACCTCCTATTGAAATGATATATAAAAGATGTCATATAAAAGATATTTTAATTTTTAATGAAATACAATTAGACGATAAAACTTACCCATTAATAAAATTTGATATGCAATATATGGCAATGATATATTATCATTAATTTTAATTGTTCTTTTAGAATCCATTAATAAATCCATAATATTAGCCATTGTTGATGGTACCCATCTTCTTCTTTGATTATAAAATTCATTAAAACCTTCTGGTGCATGTGTATATGCATCACTTGCTGCTGAATATTCAACTCTATATCCTCTTTGTAAAAGAAGAGTACATAACCATCTATCTTCACCCTGATCATATTGTACATAATGACGTGCATCCTCTGATCTTGTTGTATATTTTTTCATAACATTATCATCCATAAGTGCTTTACCACGAAACAATGAAAAACAACCAGGACTACATAATACACATCCAATCATATGTTCTGTTGATTTTTGTAGCCAATGTCCAATGGCATATTCAAATTTTTGATACCATACCATTAAACCAGAACCAACTGGATGTATTCTACCACATGCTGCACCAAGATTTTTATTTTTTTTCATTAAATCAACAAGTAATTTAACAGCATCTGGCTGAAAATCAATATCACCATCCAACGTTAATAAATATGTATTTTCAGCAATAACTTCTTTTCTATCAACACTTATTGGTAATTCCATTAGTCTATGACCAAGTAAATAATACATATACATAACTTGACTCCAACGTTTACGATGTCTTATTTTATTTTTATCCTTTAAATGTGCAATCATTTTAGTTTTACCAGGTAATGTCCATGTTAATCTACCACCATATGGTGTTGGATATTTTTTTGGTGCTCTAACATGCATTATTGTTGAATGTACATCTGATGCTGCTTCATCAAGTGTTGCTAATAATAATTTAACAAAACGATTACATTGTACTTCATTATCATCATGATCAGATAATTCAAATGCATCATCAAAAAATATATGTGTTTCAAATTCATAATAATCTGGATCAACAACTTTTAAAAAATTTTGTGCATTTCTACGTGCACATTGATCAGCATCAAGACGTAATATTGATTTTAAAAATTCAACCATTTCTTCTTTATTTTCATGCCACATTGTTGCACATGCATAAATACGTGTTACATGATCACTACTTTTAACTGTTGATGGTGATGTTGCTGTTGTTGTTGTTGTTGAACCACCATCTGTGGTTTGTTCATAAATTGTTTCATAATCACCATCACCTTTTTCACGTTCAATTTCAGCTAAATCTTGTACTTTAACTTCTGGCTGATCATCACGTTTACGATTTAATCCCAATGATTGATCAATTAATAATGAATTATACATTGGTACAACAAATAATTTTTCAGTTGATGCTAATCTTTCACATTTTGGTGTCCATATATGTATTGTTATCCATGTTTGTGATAATAACCATAATAACCATACCCATGCATATTGTTTTGATACAAAATCATTTAAAAAATATAATGGTGGTGATTCAAAAAATAAATAATCTGGTATTGTACCATTAAAAAAACATGGATCACCATTACGTAAACCACATGCTGCAATTAATAATGATATTAATACTGGTATTGTTAAACTAACTGGAAATGCATAACTAAAACCTTGTATTAATATTTTACATGCAAATTTACCAAATATATATGCAAAATATGCACCAAATATTTGAAATAATAATACATATGTTGGTGTATTAAAATCAGCATTTATTGTTTCAGTTTCACTTGTACGTATTATATCCTCAAGATCTGGTATAATACCAGATGATGCTTGACGTATTGCTGTAACTGTTATTGTATGTTCACCAAATGCTGTACTAAACATTGTAAATAAATGTCCAATATTTTGATTTTTAATATGTAAAATAATTAATGTTGATATAAAAAATATAAAAACTTTCCATATTGATATAAACATATATGTAAAATATCTTGTTAAACGTAAATCTTTTTTAACTTTACCAAGTCTTTTAATAATACCAATTGGACTTTGTATTGATACATAATTTTCCCACCAACCACATGATACTAAAAATAATGATATTGGTATTATCCAAAGACTATTTTTATTACCATCAATTAATGGCCATATTACAAAACCACTTGCTTGTGCAATTAAAGCTGCAAAATCAACAAGTATCAATACAAATCTTCTTGATTCATCTTTATTTTTATTTCTTGATAATAAACCAAGTAAACATGGTACAAAACAAACACAATTTGTCAACATTGCACCTCTAACAACATCAATATCTGGTAATACACAAAATAATAACATTGATAAACCAACAACATGACATGTTTCCATCATACCAACTAATAAAAAATGTGATGATAATGGTTTTTTCCATGATTTAAATATACACATACGTAAACTACGAAATAATGTACCAAATTCTGGTACAATAAATGCTATTATTATACACCATATCCATGCAATACGTTCTTCTTCTGGTAATGTTACAATAAATTGTTTATCACGGCCAAGTTGTTTATTGCAATAAAATACAACACGTTCTGAACGTAATTGTGATGTCATAAATAACAATGTACCTTTTGCAATAACACCACAAAATAATACAATAACAAATACCAATAAATAAACTATTAATTTTGTTATTTGTACTGTTATATCAAGACATCTTTGATCGGCCATTGAGCCAGAATCTATTTTTAATGGTGGATCACGAAATACATCCCAACTTTTTGTTTCCATTATTGTTCTTTGACTGTTTGAAAGACGGGGAGATGAAACAAAAACAAAAAAAACCTTGTTGTTAATTTTCCATTTTTATTTTCAAATTTAATTTAAATTACCTTCCACCATATTCATCAGCAAGTGGTGTTGTTTCATCATCTGTAAAATCATCATCGTCATCATCATCACCACCACCACCAGCACCAACAACTGGAACAGCTCCATTTTGATGTTGAACTTGCATTTTGGCCATCCTTAAATATTTAATTGATTAATTATTTTATTTTTTCTATATATACAAATATATGTGTTTATAGTGAAAGTATATAGATACTCTATATGCTTGAGGAATCCTAATTTTCAATTGGAATTGATATTTTGTAAATTTATAATTCATCAGACATAAAAATATGAAATAATTAATTAGAAAGATGAGTAAAAGGGGGATAGGATAACGAGACAAGTTGGCTGATTTTTAGAATACAAGATTTCATTTCCAACTGGTTCCTTCATTGTTGATTCGTGAAAGTGAAAGGCACTGTAAGTATGCGGTGAACAAGATAACGTATATAGCAAGGACGTCCACTGCGAGTTGCAGAGTGTCGATGGTAACTGGTGGTAACTGCCCTCGAGCCTCGTCACGGTATAAAGTATATATTTGTTTGCCCTCCCTGGGCAAAATATTCTTTTTGGTAAATTTAATAAATCTCAAAATGAAAACCCTGAAGACCCTTAACTCGTCCTTTTTTGCTTGGCAATTTTTTTCATTTAAAACTCCAACAATCTTGAGAATTTTTATTATTTTTATTGAGCCTTGTCCGGTTAGTGTAGGATTCAATGACCGAAATACACAAAGAAAGGCGCCTGATGACGTTTATCTCAGTTATCCTGTCTCTCTCCAAGCAATTATTATTATTGTTAATTTTAAAAAATAACGAAAGGATATTTTTATTTTTTTCATCAAATGACATTCCACTGGATGATTCTTATTATATTTTATTCAAATCGCATATGCATATTTTTATATACATGCATGTATATGCAGGAGAATAGAAAAATAAATGTCAATGATCTTGCATTGATACAAGAAAAGCCACAAGATATTTTAAATCATCATTGCAAATATTTTGTTTTTTTCTTTTTTTTTTTTTTATCCAATTTGCCAATCTGATTGGTCATTGTATATCGAACAATTCAACCTCAACTGTTTCTCAACTGTTTCTCAACTGTTTCCTGATTGTTGTATTTTTTAAAAAAAATAAACGCGTGGGTATTTTCTGTAGCATATACCCAACTGTAACTGTATGGATATATTTTATTAAGTAGAAAATGAATATTGGAAGGGAAACTATCTCTTGGCTGTCCAGAGCTGAGAAAACAGGCGTGTCCACTAAAATATAAATTATAATGCAATTCGAGCAGAATAAAAGTTGTGGGAGCATATAATAAGCAGGATAATTTTAAAAATATAAAATACAATGTCTTGTGATTACAAAATTTATGAGACACCCGGAACTATATCCATTGACAAATATGGAATATAATGATTAACGTGAGAAGAATTTTACAATTGTAAAATGTGATTTTTCTTTCATTTTGATAATAAAAATTCTGACCTTCCTCAACAAATATATAGTTACTATTAATTGATATTATAATGTTTTGAAATATCAATGAGAAAAAAAAAAAGTGTCTCAATAAATTGTTTTACCAAGCGATTGTTGAATAGTCCCTCTGAGTCATATAACACATACATATATGTATTTAATTTATTAACCGCGTTAATTTATAATAATACTTTCGCAATCATCAAATCAATATAATGCTGCAGTTGAAAAAACATATATAATAACAACATTATTATAAATGTATATAAACCTATATAGCCAAGTTTCTAATTTATGTAATATAATATATACCTCTACATATCATATTGTATATACCATTTTAAATGATGTTATTGGTAAATTAGTAAATTTAGTGGTCAAGATATTTATCTTCTGGTGATTGGCATGTTCAAAATTCCACCTTGAAAATGACTTTCTACATTGTCTATTTTTTTAAATAAAAAAAATATATTTGTAATCATCATTCATGTATAACGAAATAGTCACTGAATTGGAAATATATATAGTTTACGTGACTTCCTTCTTAATCATCAATACATCCTGATAAATAAAAAATAATATCCGCTTGTTATTTTTCACCAAATAACATAATATTTCGCAATGTTATTAAATTAACTATTTAAAAAGTCAGCTTGAACATACTTGGATTATTTTTAAAAAAATATAAAAAATATTATTTTCATTTTCTCTTCATCTCAATGTGTCTGTGACCTCGAAATGCAACATATTGCCCTCAATTTCTTCTCAAATTATTTATCAACAAAATTCCAATCTTGTTAATATTGAAAAAATAAAAATGTTATATAAATGTATTTTATATATTATAATTAATTAACAAACTAAGTTATTGACTAAAAAAAAATAAAAATCCCGACGAGGCCTTCCGGTGATGAGTGAAAGGTGGTGAATACAAGAAGGGAAACCCAGAATTGACTAAGACGGGGAAATCGTTTCATGTTTTTCCATCATATTTCTATTTTACACAAATATAATAACATTAATTAATTCACTGTGATGACAATAATTAAAGTTATTTTAATAAATTGTAAAAATAAAAATTGAAATACTTTTTATTTTTCTTTGTATCTCAATTATGTCGAGAGTTTTTTTTCCTACTTTTTCTATTGCGGTACAATGTGTTTAATTAGATTTTTTAATTTCCTATTGGATGATGTCAGCTGATTGTTTAAATGGACAGATGATCGCTCTGATGCTATTGCTCAATCTCAATTTTTTTTTATTTCAACGATTTGATTGTTACACAGTGCGAGTTGCATCAATTTTATATTATTCATTTTTTTTTTTTTTTTTTTTCTTTTATCTGCAAAGCACGATTTAGCAATTTTAAAAAATTAATTTTTTTAATTCAAATAATTAACGGGAAAATGAAAAAATATATTTTCATTTTCATTTCTAAAGAATGTGTATACGTGGACACATGGGCTATATGGACTATATGGACTATATGGACTATATGGATTAAGAAACGACGATTGACATATTTAAATTTAAAAAACGGTATGCAACAAGCTAACGGTAAACAACACACACACACTCACTGATACACACTGATACACACTGATCCAAAAAATTCCAAATAAAAATATTTTTAAAAACTTTTTTTACCATTTCTATCCGATAGAAATGGAAATTGTTAATTGTCATTTTATGAAAATGTCAATGAAATAATTTTTAATTAATACAAATTAATCTTACCTGTTTATTTCAAGGATTTCTTTTATTTATTTTAAAAAATTACTTTTTTTTTTTATCCACTGGTATTATTAATTATTATTTCAACTTGTTCATCATTTCAGCAGCACAAATAAATGTAAAAAAATAATTTCACAAATTTCTATATAAAAAAAAACACAAAAGTTATAAAAAAATTAATACGATTAATTTAATGAAAATAAAAAATAATAATGCTAAGGTGAAAGCCGAGAAGAAGAAGGTGAGCGTTACCGTGCGACTGTCCGATCGGTCTCTTCGAGGCTGTTGAGACAAGAAAAACGTTGTTCTCTTCCCCACCGGTATGCTAAGCTTTATACTCTCATATAATACCACCACGTTACTTTCACAATATTTATTTGCCGCCCCTCGTGTACCTTAAATCAAAGTATAGATATATATATCAACAAAAATAATAAAATCATAATAATCAAGTACACATAACTATTTTCACTCGTTTAACATAAAATACAATCATTTTAATGTCATGTGGTTCTTCTTCTTCTTCTTCTTCTTCTTCTTCTTCTTTTTCTTCTTTTTCTTCTTTTTCTTTTATTATAGAAAAATGAAAAAAAAAACAAAAAATCAGCATGCCATCAAGTCTTTTGTGTGGGTGGAAATTAAAATATAAAATTTATATATATTTTTTTTATCTCATTTTACATTAAACAACTATTTTAATATCCTTGTTGGACAAGGGTCGATGATCGTAGTTAGATTCTTCAAGGTCCCATTAAAACCTTGATAAAAAGTCTTTTTTATTATTATTATTATTATTATCAAATTAATACTTTATTGACGATCTTTAGTCAAGTTCAATGATTCACCTTGATCACCACCACCACCACCAACAGTCGATTTAATTGTCAGCTGTTGTTGGTTATTACAAGAACGATTTGACATGTCTAGCATTGCACCAAAATCAGGACGTACACTTGATATTGATAATTCTTCAGCAGTTGTAAAATCAGTTGTTGGTCTATTTGGTTTACTTATTTGTTCAACAGAATGATCAATTTTTTTTAATCTTTCTTCAATTGATGATGATGATGATGATGATGTTGTTAAATCACTTGGTGTATAATCATTTTTTCTATCTGACATAATGTCTTTTGTTGTTGATGTAGATGTTGTTGGTATATGTGATGATACATTTTTAGCAAATGGACCAAGAAGATTTGCAATATTTCTAGCATAAACATTTGTCGATGCTTTTGATAATTCGTCAAATGAAAAACCAGGAAATTTAACAATATCTGATGGTGAAAAATGTGATAACTTATTAATATCAGAAAATTGTGATAAATGTTGTGGTAAATCAATTGGAAATTGTGATAATGTTGCACCAAGTTTATCAAGTGCTTCAGCAGTTAATGGTGCATTCATTTTACTTGAATCAATTTTGTTGTTGTTATTATTATTATTATTATTATTATTTTTTAATGATACTGTTAATTCACCACTTTTAAATGTTGGTGGTAAATTACTACTACTACCATCATGGTCATTTTTATCACGTAAAGATATTGTTGCTTGTTGATTATTATAATGTTTTGTTATTGAACTTGTTATTGTTGTGTCTGGTTTAAAATTTATTGGTGCTAAAAATACATTATTTGATGATATACCAGGTGTTTGTGCAAGTGATTCAGATAAACTCATTTGTGTATAGGATGATGATGATGATGATGATGATGATGATTCATCTTTTGAACCTGGTAATATCATTTCACGTATAACATCCCAATAGCCAGTACCATTAACACGTTGTCTACCTGGTAATTTTGATGCCAATGAATTTTTTAAACGTTCTAAATATGTTGTTGTTGTGTTGTTATAATTTTTTTTAAAATCAATACCACCCTCACTACGATAATAATCAATGCATTTTTTAATTTCATCAAGTGATTCTTGTGAAATAAATGGCTCTTGTGTTATTGTATAAGTTAATAACATTGGACGTGGATATTCATGTGGACGATTTTCTGGTGGTGGCATTGACCAAAATACATTAAAATTTGACTCATAACAATTTGCATCAGCATGATATGGAGAACAAATAAGACCAACACAAGGTGTATAACCATTATCACTTGGTCCTTTCATTTTAATTTGATAATCAAGCTGATAATCAACATCTCGCAATGATGGTGCAGCATGTAATCTGTGTGAATGATACCAACCAACAAGTATAACTCTTTGCCATTCCATTGCTTTTGCTATTTCAGCTTCAACCATTGAAGCCAAAGTTTTGTCTTTACCAGCATATCGACAAGGAAATGCATTTGTTATTGACAATGCTAAAATATTAATATTAATATTGAATATTAATTAATTATTAATATCAAGTTAATTAGATCAATGTGATTTATTAATATTTTATTGTTTACTTACTGTGAGAATTTATATCCCAATGACCACCAAGATATCCACATACTTCTTTATCCATTAAATGACAATGAAGATCAACAACAAGAGCTGCTGTTGTTGATATTGTTACTGAAAATGGTTGAATTTTTCCCATTGTACTGAATGATGTTAATTCAACCATTGTACTCATATCCCTGAAAATTTATTATTATTTCATTTTTAATTTACAAAATTTATCACAAAACTTACATTGCATGACTTCTTATTCCAAGATTTGCATGTTTTACTGGTACTCGTACAATTGGCGATTGATTTATTTGAGGTTTTTCTTGAATTTCCTCAATTGGTGTTTCACTTGACACATCCATTATTTATTTATTTGATTTAGCTATATAAAAGCAAATAGATGTACTTGATTATTTATATCAACATGTCAAATCTTGTTGTCAAAATACATACATGTAAATAATAAGCTGGGTTGATCTATATTATTGTTATTTGTTTACAATTTACTACTACTTTTGAGGAAAGATGGCGTTATATGATTTTTCTATGATTTAAATTGATTTGTAATTCAATGAAACTATATTATTGCAATTGTTAAAGAATCACAAAAGCATCAAGTAAATTATTATTAAATAAATAATAATGATGAATTTTTAAATTTAGGCTGTTGCGTATATTTTGTGTGTCACACCCACACCCCATTTGACCCTTATATTTTTTATATATGTTGATTGTTGACACAATAAAGCAACGCGCGCGCAGAAATCAATGCTTTTAAGCGTATTAATTTTATTTTCTCCTCTCTCTATATCAAGACCTGTGCTAATCTTACTAAATAAATATTAAAAGTAAATAAATAAATAAATAAATAAACATTTAAACAACAGTGAATTCACTATATATATAATTATTAACTTGTACCAATAGCTGAAAAAAAAATGTGTACATATTGTTATTGATTCAATCAACTTTGATGCAATAACAATAAATAAATAAATAAATAAAATTATTTAAATAATCCAAGAATGGATGAAAATTTAAGTCGTGGATACGTTCAATTGAGTAAAGCCAGAGGAATGAATGAATTTAAATTCAACAATGATTTTGCCCATATAACACCACCAGTGGATCGTTATAATTTTATTTATTTTTCTCTTGTTCTTGCTGGTGTTGGTTTTCTTCTTCCTTACAACAGGTAAATGGATAAATGGATAAATAAATAAATAAATAAATAAATAAATAAACAAATAAATAATAATAATAACAATAATTTCCTTTTTTCAAGTTTTGTCATTGCAGTTGATTATTTTCAAGCTCGTTATCCAGGAACAACAGTTATATTTGACATGTCAATAGTCTACATAACAATGGCATTTGTTTCAGTATGTGCAAATAATATATTGATTGAAACAGTATCATTAAATACTCGAATAACATTTGGCTATTTAGTATCAATTGTGACATTAAATTTTGTTGTTGTATCTGAAATATGGTGGGAATTTTTTGGTATGGCAACATCATATACAATTAATTTAATAGCTGTTGCTGTTGTATCTGTTGGTTGTACAATTCAACAATCAAGTTTTTATGGTTACACATCAATGCTACCAAGTCGTTATACACAAGCTGTTATGGCTGGTGAAAGTGCTGCTGGTTTTTGGGTATCAATTAGTAGAATTTTAACAAAATCATTAGTTGCTGATGAACGTGTTAATACATCAATGTTTTTTGCATTATCAATAATATCAATATGTTTATGCTCAGTATTACATCGTATTGTTAGAAAAACTGAATTTGTACAATTTTACATAACAATGTGTCAAGAAAAAAATAAAATAACACTTGAACCAACTGAAGATGTTGATCCACTTGATCAAACAAATAATGATGGACAAATAAATAAAGGACAATATGGAATTTTAAAATTACAAACAAGTCCATTACAAACAACATCAAGAGATTCAGCAACAAATGATTCAGCATTTTCATTTAGTAATCCAGTTTATGAACCAAATGGTCCATCAATTTGTGTTGATACAACAAATACTATTACTGCTACTGCTGCTGCTACTGCTACTGCTGGAACAACTTATAAAGTTGAAGATGTTGTTATAATACGTGGCTCATATGGTAGTCAAGGTAATAATAATAATATGAATAATAATAATTTAAACAAACCATGGTCAGCAATAAAAAAAGGTTTAATGGCACGTGCTGAAGTTGCTAAATTAATATTTCCATATATGGCAAGTATTGGTGTTGCATATTTTGTAACACTTTGTCTTTATCCAGGTATTGTTTCTGAAATAATATCATGTAAATTTAAATCATGGATGCCAGTTATACTTATGGCAACATTTAATGGTGCTGATTTACTTGGTAAAATATTAGCATCAATACCATATGAATGGACAAGAGGACAACTTGTTTATTTTTCAATAGCAAGAATAATATTAATACCATTATTTTTATTGTGTGCAATACCAAGACGTGCACCAGTACTATCTGGTGAAAGTTATCCATTATTGTTGTCATGGTTACTTGGTTTAACAAATGGAATTGTTGGAAGTGTACCAATGATTCAAGCACCAAGTAAAGTACCAGAACAATACAGAGAACTGGCTGGTAATATTATGACACTTTCATACACAAGTGGACTTACTATTGGTTCATTATTGGCTTATATTCTTGATGATAGTTTGACTGATAATTTAGACATTAGACAAGTTTGTCCAAGAATACCAAGAACATTTAAAAGTATATTTACAAATATCACAACAACACCAGTAACTAGAACAACAACATTAACAACAACATTAACAACAACAACAACAACGACGTTACCTAGTTTAACTACATTATTTGCTAATGCAACTGTTTCAACTTTTAAAAACATTAACAAAATTCCAATACTTAAAACAACAGCTACAACTGCTATAACATCAGCTGTTATTTCAAATGTTGCTAATAATTCAAGTACCACCATGATGACTGATGTTGTTGCTTCAACAATTAGCAATTCAATTCTTCCTCATTAATTTAATTGTCAATCTAAAATAAATAAATAATAATTGTTATTTACTGTTGAGATTTGTGAGGTAAATCAAATTGTTTTTTTGTGTGTCATAAAAATAATAAAATTAAATATTAAAAATGGATTTGACATACAGCAAGAGAGAGAGAGAGAGAGAGAGAGAGAGAGAGAGAGAGAGAGAGAGAATTGTATATTTTTAAAAGAAACAAACTAAATGTCTATGTATAGAAATTGCACATACCTATACCTACTTGCATTACATATAGGTATACCTATAAAATACATTAAAATAAAAATAATAATAATTTGTCAATTTAAATAAATTTATGAGCGCAAGACAAATAATTACAATTTAAGTAAATATAAATAATTTCGTTACAACATATCTACGTAAATTATGATATAAATATATATACTGCGTTTTTTTGTTTTTAGTATATTTAGTCCTATAATTATGGAAATATTATTATTATTATTATATTCAAGTCGATATATGTACAAATAAAATAAATCTACTTTGACTTATTAAATTGGTTTTTTTTTTTATATTATCACAGTCGGAGCTTTCTAAGTGACAAGATTTTAATTATTTGAGGTACTTGGCGGCCCAGTCTGTTCTTCCATGAACTCCACCACTTGGTCTTGAACTCACGACATTTCCAAAAAGACTTGATGATTGTAGAATTCCCTTGCTGCTTGGTTCTGAAATTAATTTAAAAAAAAAAAAATGATTAATAATTTATATGTATATAGGTATATTTATATATACTAATAGGTATAATATACTTTGTGTTGGAAATAAATTTGAATATGGCATTCTGCCATTTGTCTCATATCTATTCCTCAATAAATATTGTTGTCTTGTTTGGCTATCAAGACCATCACGATTATTCCAAAATTGTTCATTAAAACAATCATTTTTTTCCAATGACACTGGTGCAACAATGCCATTTAGCAATAATCTTGTTCTTCCAACATCAACATCACCATTTCTAAATAAACAAATGACAAAAAAAAAAACAAAAGAAAAAATACAACAATAAATAGTGTTGTAATATTTAATAAATACAATATTAATATTATTATTATTATTATTAAACATTATCATACACAATTTGTTGAAAAATAATCATTTTAAATTTTTTTGATGAATCAATAATAATAATGTAAATGCTATCAAGGAAGACATTAAAGGTGTCATAGATATTGTAATAATCATGAATACTTTGAATGGTATTATTAATATTATCAATAATAATATTAAAATAATAATAATAATAATGATAATAATAATAATAATTATTATTATTATCATCATCATCGTCATCATCATCACAAGTGCATTTTAAATAACAAATGAAATATTGAATAAATTCATATTGTTCCATTGTTAAACAACCAATAATATATGTTGTAAAAATAAATATATAAAGACAAATTATAAACACAATTTGACGTCTTAATTTTCGGTACCTTGATGATGATAAATTTGTGTTTTGTCCAGCAACATAACGTGCAACATTTAAATAATGTTGTTTTGCTGATAATTTTCTATGATTATTATTATTATTATGATGATTACTTGATTGACTCAAATTACGAGTTGGTGGTGTTTCATTCCATCCTGGTGTTATCCAATTACCATTTGTTTGATTTTGATTTTTATTTTTATCTAATCCATATATTTCATTCCAACTGACACGATTTTCTTGTCCAGTTTTTGTCAATGTTTTATTTCTAAAAAAAATAAAATACAATCATCTTTTTATACATATTATTTATTTTACTTGACAGCTGATGAAGTTTTTTTTTGTTTACCTAAAAGAATTTAATTCATCATCATCATCATCATCAACAACGTCATCTTGATTATTTAACAATGGTAATGGTACTGGTTGAACTTGAATTTGAACTGGTGCTATTTTATCATTTGCAGATCTGTTGATTAATAGAAAAATATTAACTCGCAATGAAATATATTTATATAATTTGTTTTACCTTGATACAACAATTGTCCTATTAAAATTTTCTTGATTAAAATTAATATTTGTCGTTGGAAAATTGACCTTGTTGATGAATAATTCACGTTGAGAATTACCAATTTTTCTACTACTCATAACACGATTTGCATTGTTGACTTGAAAATATGGATACCTTTTTTTTTTTTTTTTTTTTTTTTTATTAAAAGTGAAAATGAATAAATAAATAAATAAATAAATAAACTGTTAATTTAAAAATAATAAATAAAACCTTAATGATTGTTGTGCAGTTGGTCTTTTTAATGGATTCCATTCCAACATGTCTTGCATAAATAAAATAGCTTCTTGACTAGCATTTGGTATAATATTTTTTAATGGTGTTTTTGGTAATAATGGAAATTTAAAATTCATTGCAGTAGCAAGTTGATAACCATCTGGCCAATCATCTTTATCTGGTGTTCCAATTATGCCACATATTTTAAATATTTCATCAATTTCAGATTTACCAGGAAATAATGGTCTAAATGTATACAATTCAGCCATAATACAACCAACAGCCCATATGTCTATTGGACTATTGTATGTTGTTGAATGAAGTAGCACTTCTGGTGCTCTGTACCATCTTGTTGATACATAATCAGTGTATGGTGGTCTTGATCTTATTTCTCTTGCTAATCCAAAATCAGCAATTTTAACTAATTCTGGTCCCATGCATAATAAATTTTCTGGTTTCATGTCACGATGAAAAAATCCATGTTTGTGCATAAATGATAGACCTTGAAGTACTTGAAATATCATATTTCTTACAACTGGCTCAGGAAATAATTTATCTCTTGAAAATTAAATTAAATTAAATTAAATTAAATTAAATTAATAAATTTATAAAAATAAAAATAAAAAAATAGAATCAAATACCTGTCTTTCATAAGTTGATATAAATTTTCTTTCATATATTCAAAGACAAAATAAAGTACATCATTTTCTCTGATGACCTCTTTTAGTTTAACAACATTTGCATGGCTCAATTTTTTTAATGACTGAAAATATAAAAATATAAAAATATAAAAATAATGATTTTTTTTTTTAAAATTTTAAATTATTTACTTTAACTTCACGAAGATTCATAGCTTCTTCCCAAGAATAATATTTTCTTTTCATTCTTTTGATGGCAACTTTTTCACCAGTATCAACACGTTGACCAAGCACAACTGATCCAAATGTTCCATCACCCAATTGATTAAGTGTTATGTATCTATTCATTTTCATTTACTTTTTACTTTTTAATTTTTAATTTTTCAATTCAAATTTTAATACTTAAACTTGATATCAATGATTATTTCTTCATGTTTTTTTCACTGTGAAAAATTAATAATTAATTAATTGAAATACATACAATTTGGGTCATGGTAAATTTATTTTATTTAAAAATAAAAAATAAAGCGTAGCTATAAGTAAGTTGTAAAAGTTTTTGAATAATTAAACTGCATAGCCTAGTTGTTGTATTACATACATACAGAGACTAGATAAGAGACAAAATAGACTCTTGTGACACTTTAGACACCTGTACAAAGTTTTATTTATATATTTTTGTCTCAATATCGATTAGTTTCTTTTTGATTGTAAACTTAACATAACAAAAATATTAAATATATTTGAATATATTTGAATATTCAAAATTAATTAATGTGTAAATGTAAAAGTGTTGTGTTTTCAAGTGAAATTTTTTTTTTTTTATTATTGATTTAATATGTTTCTTAGAAACACAAATTATTTTTACCTATTTTGTAGTCAAAAATTTTACGTTGTCTATTGTAAATATTATTAATTATTATTTTCTCGAGTTGATAAATTAGCATAGACTTAACACAATTGCATGCAGTTAATTTATCCCTCTCGCAATCCGACACGCAAACATTTTAAAATTTCTTTTTATTTACAGTATAAATTATGGAAACAAGGTCTTTGAAAATGTCCTTAAAATTTCAATACTTGACACTTGGAAAATTCATTCATTCACTCATTCATTCATTCATTCTCTTACAAATTTAAATTAACAAAATATTTTTTGTAACAAATTAATTAATATTAATATTTACTTAATTAATTAAGAACCTTTCTTTACAATAGTCAGTGGCGAACTGTTGAACGGTTGTATGTACGTTTGTTACCAAAAACTTTTTGCACGTATCCATGACAACAGTTACATATAAAACAATATAAAAGTACATATGTAGACCCTCCATAATCTATTTTGACCCTTCATGCTTTAGAGTTTAGACACACACCCACCACACTCTCTGAAAAGTATAATCGTTTTAATAAAAATAAGAAAGTCAAGATAACAAACTGGCCTGAATTATTAATTGAGCTTTTGTAAAATATATTTGTTTTTCATTTTGTAAATAAATTGTAGATAAATTATTCATTCATCAACGAGCTAACAATTGTAATTTATTACTTTAACTTAACTTGCGTATTAATGTGCGTATATTTTTTCTTTTTTATCTAAAAAAATTAATTGAACATTTTTTTTCAACAAATAAATCATACAATTTCAATAATAATAATAATAATAATAATAATATTTACAAATTATTTATATAATTAATCACATTGCGTATAAAGTATTTCATGATTTAAAACTTGAACTGTATTTTTAAACAAAAATAAAATAGCTCGTTTATGGGTCATCAAATAACAAATTGGCCATTAAAAGTTTAATTTCAATCAAATTTAGTCCAATTATTTGGTGATTTGACAGTTGACGTTGCAAATGATGTGCCAAATACTTCATCAAGACTTGCACTTGGTTCATTGCCATTGTCATTTTTTTTTTGTTTTGTTGATGACAAACAATTTGCCAGATTAAAATTATTAAAATCTAAACCGTATTCTTGTAGTAAATCAAAATCACCACGTTTATCCTCAATGGTGGTAGTAGTAGCGGTGGTAGAAGCAGCATGATTTGGTACATAATATGGATAAAGTGGATTACTCATACCTTCACCAGATTGTTGTGTATGCAATGACTGTGACATTTGTCGTTGTTGACTTACAAATGATTTTGAAAGTAGTGGATCAAAATCATCATCACTATTTGTTAAATCTAAACGTATCAAATCTTGTATGCCTGATGTATCCTAAATTTAAAAAACAAACAATTTATTTAATTTATAAGTGAAAATTACTGTTAAACACTCAGCTTGTAAAAAAAAGCAGCATAAATTTAAAAAAGTGCAGTGTAACTAACTAACTAACTAACTAACTAACTAACTAAATAAATAAATAAATAATAAATTACCTCAACATGTGCAGAGCGGGTATCAGAAAATACCGAGGAATTATTATAAATTCCAGTATTACAATCAATTGATGATAGCTTTGGTAATATTGGAATTGATATATTAATTTGACTAGTGTCAAAAGGATCATTGCATTTATCATCATCAATTGATATAATAATATTATCAGTAAAGTTATAATTCAATATATTATTATTTCTATCATCATCATCATTATCATCATCATCATTATCTTTACTACTATCATGAACAAGCGAATTTATTGGATTCACATACTCGTTGGATTTTAATTCCAATAATTCACTTGATTCAATCAATGATTTTTGTTTAATATTTATATTATCTAATGATTTTATTTCTATATTATTATTATTATTATTATTATTATTATTATTATTATTTAATGAATTATTTTTTAAAGCATTTAATGATGTTTTTGGTGGTACATGTGTCTTTGGATTTATAGCAACGTCACTTGGATTAGGAGGAATTGATGATGGGGAGCCATGTCGCAAACGCCCACTCCATGCAGGTCTCAAGCTGTCTAAACTTCGCACTGGTTTCAGCTGCAAATGTTTATTTTATTTTTTTTTCTTTTTGTGCACAAAAAAACAACAACAAAAACAACAAAAACAACAACAGCATCAACAATAACAATTAAAGCTTAATAATGTGTGTACAATGAAATAAATGATTTATAATTTAAAAAAAGATGAATAAATTATTGACTTACAGTTCTGTCGACTGGTGGAGTATTTGGAAATAATACATCTTGAAGTTCATTCATTAAATCAATTTTTAAACGTTCTGGTGGTGTTTCTGGTCGGTCTAGTTCTTCTGGTGAGCCAGAACTTAATGGTGAATATCTTTTTCGACTTGAAATTAAATTATTTTTTATTATTATTAATAATAATAATGGTAATAATAATGGTAATAATAATTTATAAATATTTAATACCTTGTATCTGGTACATTACTATTTCGTAAACGTAATTCTTTACGATATGATGTTGTTGCTGTTAGACCATTTGGTGATTTTGTTCCTGTACCAAATATACTTGTTGTACGTCTATCAAGTGTTGGTGAGCTTGGTGCTGATCTTGGTTGATGAATACGATGACTGTTTTCACCTCCTCCTCCTCCTCCTCTTGATTTACCTTTCCATTTTAATCCTTTGTATACTGCTTTCATATCTTTACCTTTATTTTTAACTGATTTAACAGCATTTTTCATTGCTGGATTTGTTTTATCTTTGACACTATGATAAATCGCTTTACCTTCTTTTTTCATAGCACCAGTCCATTCATGATATTGTTGTATTATTTTATTATTTTTTTTATTTGAATAATTACATGCTTCAAGTTCAAATTCATCAGAAAAACCAAGACCACAATTTAGCATATGTAAACGTTCTTCAATGAATTGTTGAAATATTTGTAATTCAAGCATTTTACGTGAAAATGGTTGCATTGAATATGGACGACTTTCAATAAATGCATTTTCATCAAATGTTATTTTTTCACCTTGTTGTAGTGTCAAGGCTTCACGATAACCAGATGTTAATTGAACCAACGCACGTAAAAATGCACGTGATACACCGTCACCCAATAATGATGCTCGATTACGTAATGCTTTTCTTAAATTTGTTATCTATCAAGTTGAAATCAAAATTAAAAACACACATCTACTAATATATGTATGTATTATCTATATGAATTTTTAGACTTACAACATCAACAGGAAGTGATTCTAAATCTTGAAATGGTGATTCAATGGAATTATTGTCTGCATCAAGTACTACAACATCACCTAAATCATTTTTATTAACACGCTCTAGTATTGTTGATGGCACACCAATTAAAAATGGCATTGGTGCTAATAAATAATCCATTAATGCTAAAGGTAAAACTGGTATGTATATATGTTGCCATATCATTGGATATATCAATGAATTACATGCTTGTACACATGCACTTAGTCTTGATAATTTTTTAGATGTAAATATTATTCTTCTTTCATAAAGCATTGATGAAAATATTATCATCATATTGTGGGCGTCAACGGCACTATAATATTCCATTAAATTTATCTGTAAAAAAATAATTTGAATTAAATTAAATTAAATTAAATCAAATAATAATAATAATAATAATAAATTACATTGTCTGGAATACTGGGAAGTAGAAATTGTCGTGGACTTGAGCAAACATATGTCTGTAAAATAAAATAAAATAATATAATTATATACCAATAGATAGATTATTTAATACATATAAACTTACAATATTTGGCTCTAATATTGAAATAGTTACAGATGTTCCAGGCATTGGAACATTACTTGAATAAACATCATCAAGAAATTTTGGTAAACTTGCACTGTTGCTACTTGCAGCAAGTGTTGCAATATTATTTAATAATCTGTAAATATAATTTTATTTGTTTAAATAAAAATTGCTGATAATCTTGATGATGATAATAATAATAACAACAACAATAATTACTTGTAAAACATTTCATGCCATGGCAATGAACTTAAAAGAACTAATGCAGTTTCTGTTTTTGGATCATGTCGACAAAATCCAAATGTCCATTTTGAATCAATGCTGGTCAGGACAAATGAAAAATGCTGAACAATTGAGCTTAAACAAATAAAAAATACATCAAGTAATAATTATTATAAAAATATTTAAATAAACTTACTTTTCAAAATCACAGGGATATGCAAATTTTGGTACATTTTTAATAACATCTTGGTCTGTAAAAGAGTCTGGATATTTTTGTAATATCCAAGCTGATTGTTCACCAACTGGAGCAGCAACTTCACAAAAACACTCATACAAATGTTTAACATTTTCTCTGTAATAATAAATAATTAATTAAAACATTTAATTTTGTATAATAAAAAATTAAAAAAGTCAAGTATTAAGTTGTCATCATATGTGAATAATAAATTATAGAGAAATATCAACTGGTACTGTTAAGGAAAATAAAAATTAAATTATATTTATAAAATATAATTGAACAAGTGAAAGTGATTCTTTCAACATATGACTGACAAGTTTACCTAAGTCTAGATCCCATTTTATATCAATATTATTATTTATTATTATTTATATCACAGCATGTTTTATTATTATTATTATTTATAATAATATAAATGGAGCATTTTGAATTATTTATTAATTGACACATAACACTGATCAACTGATTATTATTTCAATTTTCAATTAATTCATGATGATGACACAATAAAAGTCAGATTATATTCTCTCTCTCTATCTCTAGACGTTGGCACTTGACACGCACACACACACAGTTTCTTTGAGATTTTTTACAAAGGTGTATGTGTAATGTATGACTAATCGTCATCATCATCATCATGGAGATCATAGTGGGGAGCAAAAGAGATAAAAAGAAAGAGAGTGAGGAGTGAAATATATTTTTGTGTGGTGGGAGTTGACAATAATAACAATAATAACATCAACAACAACACAACGTGAAGTTAGACAAATCACCAAGTATCCCTCTTTATTGTCATGGAGAATAGGCGATTGTTTTATGATTGATCAATATTTAATGAAAATAAATATCATCTTCACATAAAAGAATAAATAAAATAAAAAATATAAAAATATGAAGATTGAAGAAGTTAAAAGTTCAGCTAAAACTCAACGAGTATCAGGACATTCA
>JAPYYR010000325.1:0-36195 GCA_030523065.1 Aphidius colemani
ATCTGATTTTTCAACTGTCTCAGCTGATGATTGTTCAGGCAAAGATTCAATAATTTTTATTGGCTCTTTGGTATCAGACTCATTTGATTTTACAACATCTTGTTCGATAGGATTTTTCTTGTTGTGTTTTTTTGATTTAGATGCTTGTTTTCCATCAGACACCTGAGTTATTTCAGAAGATTTTTCAGCAACTGATATTTTAATTTCTTGCTCAATATTGTCTTTCTCTTCTTTTTTAAAATCTAATTTAGCCACGTCAATTGGTACATCAACTTGAGATTTAACAGCTGGACTATCAATTGGTTTTTCTTTTCCTTTTTTGTTTCCTTTTGTTGGTTGTTTTTTAACATCTGATTTTTTAGACTCGTCAACTGTTGTCTCCTCCTTCTTTTGAGGTAATTTTTCAATCAACTGTTCAATTGATTTTTCAATTTGTTCGTCAGCTATTTTTTTTACTTCAGATGGCTGTTCTACATCTAGTTTTTTAGCAACATCTTCAACTGTTATTTTTTCTTGTTCAATAACAATTTTATCTTTAGCCTGTTTCTTTGATTTTTTATTTTGTTTTGCATCTTTTTTAGGCTCATCATTTTTTATCTGTACATTATCTTTATTTTCTTTATTTTCTTTTTCATTAATCAATGTTTTTGGCTCTTCAATTGAAGCTGTAGTGTTATCAATTGTCTTTTCAACAATTTTTTCTTTGAGCTGTTTTTTTGACTTTGAATTATTTTTTGTTTTTGTTGAGTTATCAGTTAAATCTTCAGTTGGTTTTTCAATTGGAATTATTTTATTTGTTTCTTTTAACTCTTTTGTCTCATCGACTTTAATTTCTATCGGTTTATCAACAACTTGTTCTACTGTTGTTTGTTTATTTTTCTTTTGTTTTTTAGATTTTTGTTCTGATTTTGTCTCAGATTTTATTGTCTCTTGTACTCTTGGTACCTCAATTATTTTTTCAATTATTTTTTCTGGTGATTTTTTACTTTTATCATCAACTTTTTCTTTATTTTGTTTCTTTGATATTTTATTATCTATCTTGGAAATTTCTTCAATAATTTCTTTATTATTTTTATCATTAACTTGTTTGTTTTCTTTTCCTTTTAATTTATTTTTTTGTTTTTCAAGTTCTTCAATTTCTTTGAGTGCCTTGTCAATATCATCATCTTGATTTTTATTTAAATTTTTATTTTTCTTTTGTTTCTTTTTATTTTTTTGTTCATCAACAATTTCTACAACTTCATTATCATTTTTTTTATCCTTTTTATCAACAACTTGAGTTAAATTTTTTTCAACAATATTATCATTAGCAATTTTATTATTTTCATTTTTATTTTTTAATTTTTTATTATCTTTTCCAGCTTTTTCATTACGTTTACCTTTGTCATCTTGATTTTTTTTCTTAGGATCTTTTTTCTTAATTGTATCCCAATCATCATCATGTCTTGATCGATCAGTAGCAAGTTCACTTGGTGGTACTGACAAACCTTGTGAAAGAATTTTAGCATATGATATTGAAGAGCCTTGATTATCCTGGCTTTCTTCTTTTTCTTCTTCTTTTTCTTTTTTATCTTTATCTTCTTCAATATTTTTAATTTCTTCAACAATTACTTTTTCTTCTTCAACAATTGACTTGTTAATTGGTACCTGCATAGGTTCAATAATTTCATGTAAATGTTGAATATTTTGATTTGGTATTTGTTGCTGTGACATTTCAGGCATATGACTCATGACAGGTTGATAAATAATACCACTTTGAGGACACTGTTGCTGTTGCATAGCAGCTTGTTGATAAATATCACTTGGCATATAAGCTTGCTGTGGAACATAGTGCTCATTACTATATCCCATATGACCATCGTATGGATTCATAGCAACATCAAGCTGTGTAACTGGCTGATGACCCTGTGGATAAACAAATGAACCAACTGGATAAGCCATTGTTCTCATATTTGTATTTATAAAACCAACTAACTCTGGTATTTGTGGCATAAATGTATACATATCAGGCTGTGGAGCTAATTGATAAGTTTCTATTGGAACATCTGACCAAGTTTCTTTTATAAATGACGGTTGTTGTTGTTGTTGTTGATTCAATTGCACTTGTGCTTGCATACCTTGGTATGGAATTTCCATTCTTTGAAAATTAACTGCTTCTTGAGCTGTCATAATTTCAGGGGCATTAACAATCTCTACATACTCACTTGGTATGTTAATAATATCTCTGGGCTCTTTTTCAATATCAACTTCTGATAATTGAGCTTGTGCACGATTTCTAAGTATTTCTGCATATGATGTTGAGCCTGGATTCCATATTGGACTTGGTGATCTTCTAGTTGAATCTTTAACATTCAATTTTGTAGCTAAATCTGTTTGTTTTTTATTATCATCATGTGCTGGAGCATCAACATCAGTTGTTATTTGTATTTGAGGTGAATTTTCATGTGTTAATTTTTTAGATTTTGATTTTCTATTTGGTGAACGTCCTTTTCTTCCAGTTGATTGTTGATTATTGTTTTTTTTCGATTTATCTGCTTGTTCTTTTGGTGATTTTGGTAATTTTTTTGGTACCTGCTGCTGAGGACGTATACCAATTGGACGATGAAGTTGTTGTGGGGTTGTTGGAGGTGGTGTAGGTGGTTGTGATCTAAAAGGGCTCGTTCCACGTGATGCTGGATTTGAATGACCTGCAGCAATAGCAGCGTATGATACAACACCAGTATATTTCATAGTCATCTGATCACTTGGTTGTACATAGTATGGGTCGATTGTATGAATCTCATCCAATAGTTGCCTTGATTGATGACGCCAATTGTCGATTCTTGTCTGCAAGGCCTTTACGCCATAGCGTAATAGCCAAAGAACATGGTCAATCAATTTTTATTATTTTTTTTTTTTTTAACTAGGATAAATGATGGGACATTGAGCGCTGAACTATTCTCACTATTTATCAATCAATTATATTTTATTGAGAATAATTTATCCTCATATTATTCTCTCCAAAATATTAATAGCTAATTAATAATTAAATTATAAAATAAAGAAAACAACTGTATGTTTTGTATGATTCATTTTTTTTTTATTTATAAATTTATTTGTTTCAATTAAAACTCAAATTCGACGCGATTTTTTTATTATTTTTTTTTATAAATAGAATGTAAAGAAGACGTCAAGCTAGAGTTTTTTCTTTAAGATAATTAATGATTTATGAAATTAAAAGACAATCCTAAATATTTGATTATAAAATGCTAAGGTTCGAGTGGTTCAATGTCTGGTGTTGCACGTTGTACAAGTAACTTTGAACGTTCTGTTCTCGATTGTATTTTACTTTGAAGGGATCTTATCCTTTCCCGGTATGTCTTTATTGTATTTCAAGTGTTGGATAACGTTTTGAAGATGTTCATTTATCGATAGAGAAAGAGGTAGTTAAATTGTCATGTTGATGAGATGAATATGAAGAGATTTGTGTAAAGGATAAAAATAATAGGAATGAAAAAAAGGAAAAAAATTATTTATAAATGAAAAATAACCAACGTAAAGTTTTTAAATAAATTCTAAACAATAATTTTAATGATAAATTAATTCTATTAATTATTTGATGATTATATGTAACTTGATTATGTTACGTTTGTTGTCTCCAACGTTTTTTTTTTTTTTTTTTTCATTTTTTTGTATATTCGCCGGAAGACGAGGACGATGACAGTGAGTTCATAAAAATAATCTATTAAAAAAATTTAATACCAGTGTAAGAAATAATAATAATAAAAAAAAAAAAAAAAGAAAAATCACATAATTATTTATAAAACATGTGTATATTGTGACGGTAATTTTTTTTTTTACTCACATGAACAATTAAAAAAATTGTAAACATTATAAAAAATACAAATTGAATAAAAATGAATTAAAAAAAAAAAACGTTAACACAAACAAACAAAATCAAGTATATTCGTGAAACAACATCAAAAAAACTTAGCAACTAAGTGAGAATAAAATAATTTCAAGATACCAACCAATGACCAACCCATGATATGAATTTTAATTATTTAAATTGTTTTAGTGTAATGTAACTGTTTAATGTAATTGTTATTTATTTAATTGTTATTTTCCAGATGCCAGTGTGATGATTTTAAATGATTAAAATAGTGAAGATAAAATACCAGATGAAACGACAAATTTATGTAAGTTTTTTAAAAATAATTATTAGATTATAATCATGGAAACACCTTGAGGAATAAATAATCCACCTCGTTCTCATCTCAAAATTATCAAAATGTTTCCAACTAACGTTTGAATTAAATTTATTAAAGTCAGTTTTAAATGTTAGTCTTGCTACTTGTCTATATGTCGAAAAATTTATACAATGCCAGTTTTAATTTAATTTATGAGCAAAAAAAAATTAATTAATTAATTAATTAGTACAACTGTCTCGCGTATTTTAAAAAAAAATTGATATACTTTGGTTTGATTGGTATCTGGTGTGCATAAGTTGCAGTATTAGCACAAAAGTGCAGGGGTGATTTATTAAAATAGAAAATAAATAATAAACCTACCTGCTGTTCTTGCATAGCTTTTTCACGATCATTTGGCAAATACGTTGGGCTCAATGCAGACCTCAATTGTTGTTCAACCTGAACAATTTGATGTCTCAATTGTTGTATTTCCTAAAAATAATAATTAATTTTCCGTTGATTTTCTTTTTGAAATATTTTTTTTCTAAATTTTTTTAATCTAACCTGTTGATATTGATCAATTTGTGTTAGACATTTTTCCAATGTCAATGCTTGTTCCTTGACAATATCATTTAAATTATTCAACTCTGTGTTTAATGCATCAGCTGTATCACTGATTTTATTATCACCACCAATACCAGATTTAAAATGTACTTGTAATTTTTCAACAGACATTGATATTTTTGTTTTTTGTATTGTTATATCACTCAACATTTTTTCTCTAATTGCATGCTGATCTCTTAATGGTTTTTTTTTATTTTGTCCTGATTCTAAATGTTGACGTGCTTTTTCCAACCAACTTTTTGATTCTTTTAATTTTTTTTCACATTGTTCCCATTCTTCACTCATTTCTTGTAAAAGTGCATTCTGTAAAAATTTATTTATTTTTTTTTTGTTAAATATTTAAATAATAAACCGATTGATCAAATTTTTTTTAAATTAATAATTTTTTTGTAACCAACCCTTTGTAATAATTGACCTTCAACTTCAACTTTAGCTTCCTCAGCATGAGCAAGTTTTTCAGGCAAATCACCGACACTGGTGAATTGTCCAATAACTTCTAATTCTTTTCCCATATCACTGAGATTTTTATTGACTTGTTTACAACTCTTCACAGCAGTCTGTAATGATGATTAATAAATTCATTTCTAATTTTCTTTTTTTTTTTTTTTTTTTCTCTAAAATAACCTACCGAATAATCATGAAGTCTTTGTCTTGTTTGTACAAGTGATGATAATTTTAATGGTTCAGCTAAAAATAAAATTTTTTCATCGGTCCATGTACGTACTGATTCATAAAGTACCAAAAATCTTTGCCATGCATCAAGTGTATCACCAACTTGTTGTTTTTTTTCTTCAAGCCAAGATTTAACTTGTCCAAATTGTTCATTCAAATTGATAATTGTTTTTTTAATTAATTCTTTTTCATTATAATCATTTGTATTATCAATTATTGTTTGTCCATTTTTAGTTAATCTATCAAGTTTATCCGACATTTTTGATAATTCTGATTGTATTTGACGTAAATATTCACGTAATTTTAATGGTTCAACTGATCTATCTTGTACTTTTAATTCAGCTTGACGTATCCATCTTTGTAGATCATCAACATCTGTTAAATAATCTGTTCTAATTGTTCTTGCACGTTTTTGTTCACGTTGTTTTTCTTCCATTATTTGTACAGAACTTTCAGTATTTAATTCAAGTGATGTTAATTGTTGTGCTAAATCACTTGGTACCAACTGCTGACTAACTTGATACCGCGCCTTAGTGTTGTTTGAAAATATTTTTATTTTTTCAACAAGATTCAATAAATTATCTTGTATATTTATCAATGAACTTTCAATGTTATCTTGATCAGTTCCAAATATATAAAATACACTTATACGTTTGTGTAAACCTTCAAGATGATTTTGATGAATTTTAACTTGATCTTGGTCTTGTTCAAGTAGTGCTAGATCTTCATGTGCCTTTTCCAATTTTAAATTCAACGAATTGACAAGCCTGAAATTAATAAATTGTTGTTTTTTCTTTCTATATTTATAAATGTATATATTTTTTTTTCTTTATTTTTTCTTATTTGTAGTGGTTGTATTTAAAAAACAGTACAGTGAATATCAAGATCGCGGTAATTTTGTTTGTATTTTATTTTTATTTTCGAGAACGTTGCTAAAATAAATCTGATGACCCCAATAAAAATAAATAAATAAATATCATCAAATCATTTGTTGGATGTTTTAAATGTTTTTTTCGATATTTTTATTGGTTTAATTGCGTTTTTTTTTTGACGAATTTAACAGTTGGAATCGTAAAAGGACAAGGTAATGCCTGTCGTCAACCTCTCATGTACCAAATTTAGAATTAGAAACTCGTGGTTTTTTGTTTTACCCGCGCACATTAACTCTTATAAATTTACAGACGATTAAACAAGGATAGAGCAAATGTTGGCTAAAAGTAGATGTTTAAGTATGCTGACTCTGGCTCACAGTTTTGAGAATCTAAATGACTTGATTTTTATATTACATGAGGGTCAAACTAAATATCTACACTATGCTTTATCTATATTTTTTAAATCTCAAATATTATATTACAATAATTTTTATTTTTTAAATTTTCAAACATCAACTTTGCCATTATTTTAGCGAGAAAAATTTGAAAAAAATATGATGATTTGTACCATGTGTTAGAGACACAGAAAATAAAGTACATAAACATCACCCAGCGTTGGAAAAAAAAATTAAAAAATCTATTTTAAAAGTTCTATAAATTTGTATATATTTATTTGAAAAAAAAAAAAATTATTATTATTTAAACTAGTCGTTTTTTATGACAAACATATTTGCGATATTCCCGCCGGCATTTTTGTGACATCATCGACAAATAAAAATGTTTGTGTGTCGTCTCAACAAACTCAAAATTATTTAGACTTTAGTCAGTCACTATTTGGCACAAGTTATCATATTTTTTTTCATATATAAATATAAAATTAATTTTTTTAAATATCAACAATAATTATTGATTGTTTTTTAATGAAACTAAATAAAATTAAAAGAATAGAATTAATTTAAATGGCGCAGTTTATATTGAAATGTTGATTTTTTAATTTTCAAATTCAAAATAAAATAATATTTTTCACTGGGCGGGAAATTTTTTCCTAAACAAATGCAGTTGATATTTGAATATTAAAAAATAATTAAAAAACGATATATCAATTCACTGAGATGATTAAGTTATTTAATTTATTTTTCATTTTTTTTTTTGGATTTTAATTATCATTATTATTTAAATTAATTTTATATTTGTCTTTTTCGTTGAAATAAAAAAAATGTTATAATACCTATTTAATGGACTTGATTAAAAAATTTCAAGTTCAAATAGCTTTCGTGAGTACACGTTGGAGTTGATTTTATTTGATAATTTTATTTAATCAAGTTTTTGTTTTAATTATTGGACAACAATATGGCGCGGCACGATCAAGCCAAACAGCAGCGGTTCGCGGTTCGAAACGTTTTGAGATTGTTGAAAGTTAAAAATTAAATTTTTGTCGTTTGATGATGCCAATATAATTTCACTACGCATGCGATTAAATGAACACCAGAAGATCCGTATGCAGTACTTGAGAACTAAGAATAATTCCCGGTAGAAAAACAAAAAAAAGAAATTAAAAAAACTAAAAAGTTTTGTAGAAACTTGGCTTCCGTAAGGTCGTCGACTAAAACTTGTGCCAACAATTTGCTGATTTTTCATAAAATTATTCAACAAAACTATTCCTTGATTCTTTCTTGAAATAATTTTTTTGAACAATTATATCTAAATTTTTTTTGCTTTCAAATATAAAATGACATTTGTAAAAATAACAAAAAAAATATCTGGCTTATTTATGTCGCTTTGATTTAAAGCTGACAATTGAAATTTTGTTTTTATATTATTTTAATTTATTTGACTGATGTCATCAAGCTTGATAGTAACTTTAATAACTTCAAAACAAAATTATAAATATAAAAATATTAATAACTCTATAGTAAATAACGTGACTGTGTCCACAACGTATTTCTCATTTTTTCCGATTAGAAACAATGAGGAGACGTTACAATTAATTTTTACAAACTGATGACAAGACTGTTAAATATCACCAGTAGTTTTTTTTTTTCTCCTGTTTTGTCTAATTTGAACAAAAAAAAAATAAAACACGTGATATTCTCATTAGAGAAACCTGCCAGGTTATTAATTTCTCATTTAGATTTGATAGAAAAAAAAAATTAAATGAAAAACAAAATATAATTTCTATCAATTCTCATAATTTATTATGATGAAAAAAATATTAATTTATTTATAGACAAATTTATTTTATATAACTTGTTGAGTATGAGGCTAACTGAGACTGTTAATCGTTGAAAAGCTAATGACTTAGTGTTTAGAAAAAGAATAAAAATATTAAAAAATAAACGAAAAGATTTGCATCAAATGAATGCCACGGCCACTGACCTTCGCAAAAGTACATGACCTTTTGAATGATCATATCAGTCAATAGTCATTCACAAATTGGGTCATGTTTATCAGAAAAAATTGATAATTTAAAATACAAACAACTTGAATATTCTACTGTTTAACAACCACTACACACCTTAACCCATCACTTGATCTATGCGCAAATTACCGATGAATATATACAAAAAATATGCACTAAAATTATCTTCACGTTGTATTTTTTTTTGAAATATAATAACACTGCTGAAATAAAACCTGACATATTGAAATAACGAGAAAGAAATAAATATGTGGGAAAAAAGCAAAATCAAGCTCATTTAAAAAACATGCAGCATGCTGATCTGCTCATTGGGAATCACTTTTTTTTCTTTTTTTTTTCTTTTTAACTATTTAAAAATTTTATTGAATAATTGATAATTTAAATTTGTGATCCACATTGAACAGTAAAAGTAAATTGACTCACGTTTCTGCCGACTGCTGAAGTTTATCAATTTTTTCTTGAAGTATTTTTGCTGGTGCTTCTGTGAAGGCAGCAAGATACGTTAGAATTGGCTCACAAAGTTCTTTGACCTCATCAATCACTGGTTGTAATTTTTCAGCTTCATTAACTAGTTCCTATTTTAAAAAAAATAAAATTTATTAATTTAAAACAACTTGAATGTTTGACTTTAATGTATCAAATGAAAAATTAAATGGTCGTCAGAGTAAGGAAGAGTATAAACAAAAAAACTTGGGTGGTCAATTTACAACACCTGTCGTGGTGGTGTCTGGCTGTGCCAGTAATTGTCTATTTGCGATAGGGGGAAATTAAAATAAGGGTAACTTTTAAAAACTCGATTAAATCAATAAACAAAAAATAATAAAACTTACATCAAGTGATTTGATGGTGTCCAAGATGTGTTGTTTTGATCTAACAATGTTATCGACAAGCTTGCTTCGTTCTTCAATTGAATTTAGCTTAGTATCAGTATTATTCCAACGACTTTCAAGATCTTCCCAGTGTTTTGATAGAGATTCAAGTGTATTTTTTCTATCATCCAAACCAGATACCAAATCATGCCACTCGGAATTTAATTTATCCAATTGTATTGTTATTGTATTTTTATTATTAACATCAGCAATATCAAGCACTTCATGACCACGTTCATTCAACAAATCTAATTCAAATTGTTGATTTTTAATGTCATTCAATGCATGAGTTATTTTTTGTATGTTAAATTGTAAACCAGCAAGTGTTGTAACTGGTTCATCTGTAAATCTCATTCGCGATATAACAGATTTAACACGTTCTAAAATTTGTGTATAATCACGCCAACTTTCAGCACCTTGTTCTAAATGTGCACGATATGATTTTGCAGTGTTTAATGTGTTTTTTAATAATTGTGTATGTTGTTGTTGTGATAAACTCAATTCTTCTTGTTCAGCACTATTTAATGATGGCCATATTTTATCACCAGCCTGTTGAATTTGTTGAGAAACTAATTCACGAATTGAAGATTCAGCACTAAAGTAAATCTGCAAATGAAATTAAAATATTTTCATTTAATTATTATTTGCATGAAAAATCAGAGTACTAAAAGTAAAGAAAATAAATAAATTACCTTGTGTTCTTCAAGATCACTGACAATATTTACAAAATCAAGACCATCTTTGTCATTTTGTAATCTTATCTCAGCTTCTCGTACCCAACTGTGAAATTTATCAGCAAGTAAATTATACTCCAAACGCATTTGAAGATTAATATCCAAATAATTTCCACGTTCTTCCATTTCTCTTGGTAAAGAGCTTAACAATGATACACCTTCACTTAACATTTCTTTCAATGAACCAGGCATAGCTTCTTCATGTTTAACTGATTCTTTTAATAATTTAATTCTATCAAGATATTCATCAACTGATTCACACAATATTTTATGTTTTTCAATTTCTATCTCAACACTTTCAGCTGGTCTTTCTAATAGTGGTCTTGTTTTAACTTCTTTTTCTTTATTTTCAAGCCATTCAAGTATATCAGCTAATTCATCAGCAAGACGTTTATGCTCAGCAGCAGTAAGCTCATGTTGTTCACGTTGCATTTCAACAGCTCTACGTAAACTTTGAAGTTGTTGTTTCAATGAGCCCAATTGTTCATTAATATTATTTCTATCAACAGCCGATCCATCCTCAGCAATTTGTTGTCCTTTATCAGTTGCACTTGCTAATGTTGCTTCACATTCTTGAATTTTTGATATAACATCATCATAACGTTTAATTTTTTCCTCAATTGTACCATCTTGTTTTTCAATGTCACGTACAATTTCAGTATATTTTGTTATGAATGTCATTATTTCAGTAATCAATGATAAAAATTGTTGACGAAGAAGTAATAATTGACGTAGCCTTGATAATTGTGTTTCAAGTGCTCGTATTAAGTCATCTTGTTGTGCAATAACACCATGAAGATCACCAACATTTGACAATTGTAAATCAGATAATTTTTCTTTATTTTTTTTTAAATTATCAAGTATTTTTTCATATGCTTGTAGCATACATTCAACATCCTCAACACGTGGTCCAATTGGTTTATTTAAATTATTTAATTCTTTTTGTATATCAGATATAAATTGTACAGCTTCAGCAAGTCTTGCTGCTGCTTCTTCAGCCTCAGCAATACTTTTTTGTAATGATGATGCGCGTTCATTTATAATACTTGCAACTCTATTATGTGCATCTTTCATATTTTTTAATTGATCATTTAATTCTAATTTATCAGCATCACTAACTGTTGGTAAAATTGATTTTCCTTGTTGTATTATTTTTTCAACGTCATCACCAAATAATTTAGCTTCTTGTTTGAGTCTATCATATTTTGCAAGTTGTTCACGTAAAACATCAACAGATGATGTACGTACATCTGATGATGTTGCTGTTTCAGCTTCTTTGATCCATCTTTGGCATTTATCAATTTCTGATTCAAATGCTTTTCTACCCTGTAATAAATCAACAAGTGATGCTTGTTTTTCAGCAGCCTCTTTTTTTAATGCATCATAATCATCATTTATATTTTCTAATAGTAATGATAATTTTATTTTATCATCATCATTACAATCTCTCATCAGGATATTTGCTTGTTTTAAAACGTCATTTAAATTATTTTCATTGAAAGATAAAATTTCAGACTCAAGTCCTGTATGATGAGAGATTTCATACTCAACTTTGGTACTTCTTAATGGCAAATAACCACTGAGTTTTTTTAAATCATTGTGCTTGGCACGTATCCAAAGTTTAGCACAATCAAGATCTGATTCTAATTTTTTTCTTGCATCAAATGCAGCTGTTGCACCAGATATTTCTTCACGTAAAATTGAACAAAGTTCAGCTTGTTCTGTACGTAAATATTTTGTATCATTTTCAAGTTGTTGTTGTTCTGATGTTTCTAATTCATTTTGCATATTACCAACTCTTTTTTCTAATGTATCAATGACAACTTGTTTTGATTCAGTTTCTTTTAGCATTGTTTTTAATGACTGTACTCTATCCTCAGCTGGTTTACACTCAAAACCAAGTAAATCTTTGTCTCTTGCTTGTTGTTTTTTTTCATTAATCCATTCACGATTATCTTGAATTTCTTTTCTAGTTGATTCAATACCCTGTGCAGTCATATCAAGTACTTGTGATTTTCTTTGTAATTTTTTGCCAATATCAGCATATCTTCGCTCAACTGATTTTATTTGTTCTTCAATTTGTTGTGAATCTAAATTACTAACTGAATCTGTTACCATATCACTTAAATTTTTAACTTCATCAAGACGTTGTGGACCTTGAATTTCAAAATCTGTTATTATTTCTTTGACTGCTGATATTTTTTGTCCAATTGTTAGTCCATTTCCTTTTTCAATAACATTAACTTTTTTAGATAATCCATCAAACCAATTTTGTATATCTTGTACTTGTCCTCTATATTTTTGAATTAATTCTTGTGCTGATTGCTTATCAGCAATAGCATCAATCAATTCTAATTCAAGTTTATCAAGACCTTCTTCAATATCATCATCTTGGCCATTTTGATTTAGTGAAAATTCAGTCAATGCACGTGATCTTCGTTCAGCAACACTTCCAAGAAGTTCATTCATTGCTTGTAGCTCAGCTTGAGCTGCTTCTGATCGTAATTTTGCTGGTCTTGATTTCCATTCAGCACACAATGCACGTTGTTGATTTATCCATGTTCTCAATGAATTTTTTTGACGATTTTGTTCCTCCAATTCACCAACAGCTTTTACAACATTTGTCAAATGTACTTGCATCTATTTTTTCATTTAAAAAAAAACAAAAAAATTGCTAAATCAGTTTTTTTTTTGTTTTTATAATCCAAAAAAAAAAAGTAGTAGTATCAAAATATTTTTAAAAAAATTACAGATTTTAATTTTATAAGCACATAATATTAGATAAACATATTATTAGATATAAAAAACAAAATAATAATGCAAACCTCATCACACATTTCATTAAGTTTCGTTAAGAAGCCTTTCCTTTCGATAACAGCCAACAGTGCTTTGAGTCTATCACCAGTATTCTCTTTATTTTTCTGCATAAATTTAAAATAAAATGATAAAAAAAAAAAATAAAATAAATAAAAATTTACCATATTTATTCATGCATTTATTTAAGCAATATATAATATTATTAATTATTTTATTAGTAACTACGACGAATCAATCAAAACTCAATTTGAAAAAAAAAAAAAAAAAAAAAAAAAAATTCATAAATATTTAATATATATTTTTAAAAATAATTATTTGAATGGAAAAAGCTTACTTGATCAATGAGATCTTCAAGACGAGTTCTAACTTCAACTTCTCTAACTGGTATTTGAACTGCTGGTGCATCAAGTGGACTACCAGGTCTTGATACACATGCAGCAGCAGCTTCACAAGCTTCAACAGCAGCTGCAAGTCTTGTTTTTTCACCTTGTAATTTATTATGAAGATTTCTAGCACTTTCAAGGCTATGCTCAGCTGACTCAAGTGTATCCAATGGTGCCTCAAGTTCACGTGCAATATCAGGCTCATAAGCATCAAGATTTGTCATTATACTTTCCAAAGTTTTTTCATATTCATCAAATTTTCCTAAAGACTCATCTAAACGATTTTTAATTTGTACTGCTGTATTCAGCAATGAATTATAACTTTCTTGAACATTTTGTAATTGTGTTTGAATTGTTGCTTGAATTGTTGAATTAGCTGATAAATAACGATCAATTTGATTTTGTCCTTTACTTTTTAAATCATCTAAATTATGCTGATATTTTCTAATATCATCAACAAGTAAATTGTGTTGTTTAATTTGTTCTTGTGTTTGTTCTTTACTTGTAATATAAAGTGAATTATGTGCCATCAATTGAAATGATACTTGTAATAGCCATTTTTCTGTTTCTTGAAGAGCACTGTGATATGTATTATACTCTTGCATTTCATTTTCAATTGATGCTTTTTGTTCATCAACAATACCACCTAAATATTGCCAACGATTTGCAAGACAATTTGCTTGTTCATTGGTAATATTATCTTTTGCCCATGTTGATAATTCAATTGATTCTTCAATTAATTGATCTAAATCTGTTTTTTTAGATTTAACTTCTTCTTGTATGTGTCGATAACGTTCTGATAGTGTTTTCATTTCACCAATTTCACCTTTTGTATCTGGTAATAATTTTAATGTTTTTTCTGTATCATCAAGCCATTTTTTAAATCTTTCATAAGCTTCAGTATGATCATCCCATCGAGTGAGAATTGATTTAACTTTAGCTTGAACTGTATTTAAATCCATACTCAATTGTTCCCAGCTTGATCTCATTGATGACATATCTTGTCTTAATTGTTCTTGTTGTTCAGGTAATGCCGTATTAATTGCTTTGGCAAATGCATTTTGTGCTGTTGTTAATAAATGTTGTCCACCAGTTATTCTTGTTGCAACAACACGTGTTGTTTCAAGTTTATCACTTGCCCATGCTGCATCACCAACTCCAATGCAATCTTGAACAGATCCATGTGCTGTTAATAGCCAATCTTCCATTTCTTTTTTGGCTTTTAAAAATTCTGTATGATCAGATAGATTTTTTTCAACTCGTGATACAAGTCCTTGTGCATCAGTCAACAATGCCGTATAAGTTGATTGTAAATTGACTGTTTTATCTCTTGCCCAGCTACATGCACTTATTTCTAATAATGCCTCACATTTATCATTTAATTCTTCAAGTATTGGTTTTTGTCTTATGGCTTCATCAACAAGCTGCTTACAACGTACTAAATCTTCTGGTGTTTTATTTTCTTTTGTTTGTTCATTATTAATTTTATTTGAAAATTGATCGAGCCATATTTTCATACTGTCCATTGCTGTTGTAAAATGTGACCACATTGTTATACAATTTGATAAAATTCTTTGTGATTCTTGGCTTTGAGCTTGTAATGCTTTCCAGTCTAATTGTAAAGTTCTTACTTCTTGTTTAATAGCTTCTTGTCCATCAAAACCTGATGATGATATAACACATTCACTTGAATCAATTACTTTTAATATTAATGATTCACCTTTTGGTATTGATGATATTATTTCATTAATTTTTTTTTCACGTTCAATTACTTTTTCTTTTTCACCGTGTGTCATACTGTATTGTTGAATTTCAACTTTAATTCTTCTCACCCAATCGGCTGCATCATTTTGAGCAATTTGGAATTTTTCATGTTCCCTAACTTGATCCTCAAGATTATTTATTTTTTCAACAACAAGACGACGAAGTTCATCATATTTTGCTATTGTTATTTCATATGGAGCCTTTGGAATACTTGGATCTTCAGCAAGACGTGATTTTAAACGATCAATTGATTCACTATGACCTTGAATTTCACGTTGTGCTGTTCTGTATTTTTCAAGTAATACTCTTTTTTCACTTAAATCATTTTTATATGTTTCTTCAGGACGTATTTTTCCTTCAACTTCATCAATCCAATCTGTTATAATACGATGTAATTTTGATAGTTCCTCAAGTGCTGTTGCACGAATTGAAAGTTTTTGACGTGCCTCTTCAACATCAGACATTAATTTATCAAATTCAGCACGAATATTTTCTGTATCCTCTTGAATTTTTATTGCCCCATTGTGTTCAGTATTCATAATGACTTTTTCCTTCAACTCTAAAGCATATCTTAATTTATTTTGTCCTTGTTCCAAGCTTTGTCTTATTATTTTGCATGTATTTAATTTATTATTAACTTCATTTAATGTTGCAGGAATTTCTTTGCATTCAATTAGCTTGTCTCTTGTACGATCAATCCAATCTTGACATTCTTGATATAATGTATTGTGTTGTTGATGCTCTTGATAATGTAACTCAAGTCGTCTCATTATTTCTTTTGCAAGTGATAATAGTGCATTGTATTTTGTTGTTAATTGAGTTACTTGATTTGATATTCTCGTATCAGCACATGTTTCAAGAAGCATTTGTGCTTTCATATTTAATCGATCCAATTCTTTTTGCCAATCAAAAAGTGTTTGTAAATGAACTTGAAATTGTTCAAGAACATTTTTTTTTTCTTCAAGATTATTTTGTAGTTTATTAAATGGTTGTACTAATTTTTCAGTTTGTGTTAACCAATCACTTGCATCTGAATATTGATCTTCATATTCTGTCCATTTGACAATTCCAATTTCTAAAAGACTTTTTGTGCTATTTAATGAATCAACATATGTATCATATTCTTCTTGTAATAATGCAACTTCTTCTTCAATTATTTCTTTATCTTCAGTATCAGCAACTTGACAAGCAGCATTTCCTCTTTCTAATGCTTTTTCTAATTTTTCTTGACCCTCTGGTAGTTCTGATTGTAATACTTTTAATTGTGTTATTTTACTTGATAAAGATTCTTTATCACCAGTTGGCTCTGAACATTTACCAAGTCTTTCTCTTGCAACTCTTATCCATTGAATAAATTCATTACCACTGTCAACAAATGCTTGATGTTGTTCAACTGTTTCTTTTTGTTTTGCATATAATTCTTGTGCTTGTTTACTTAATGTTTCATATTTTATTGATATTTCTGTTGCTGGACTTGCCTGTTGAAGATCTTCAGCTTTTGTTGTAACTGATTGTATCATTGGCTCAAATGCAACAATATCCTGTACAATACTATTTGTTTGACGAAGATTTGCTTTTCTTTCACCAATTGCAAGTGAATTTAAACCAACTAGGCCTTTTTTAGCTTTTGTTACTTTTTGTTCACAAACTTGTTGAAGTTTTGCTTCACGATCATTAATCCATTGCTGTAATTGTAAATAAGATGAACTATAATCAGCCCATTGTAATAAACTTGTTTCCAAATGAACTTTAGTTGTTGATATTCTTTTAACTAAACGTTCCCAATCATTTTGAATTTCTTTTAATTGATTATTTATTTCTTCTCGTCCATCTGAACGAGTATTTCTTGCAACTTTTTCACCACAATTAACTGTTAAATGCACTAAATTTTGACCTTCTTCACGTTTTTTTAAAAGATCTTGAATTTTATCAAGACGTTCTTGAAGTTCTTCACGTGAACTTGATGATGCAGCTTCTGTACCTTGACGAATTATTTGCTTAGCATTATCAATCCATTGACGTGCTTTTTCTAAATTTGTCTCATACTCTTGATGTTGAGATAAATTTGTTTCAACTTTATTCAATACATCTTTTGATAAATTAACTTGTACTTGATAACGTGAATTTAAATGTCTCAATTGATTATTGACATATGCATCTAAATGTGATGCCAATAAAACAGATGCAGTTGCATTAAATTTATCAATTTGTTCTTGACCTTTTAATAAATCAGAAAGTATAATTTTAACTTCTTTAACTTGTTTTTCTTTTTCAATAACATTTGGTAGTAGAGAATTTTTTTGTGCTTTAATAAGAATATCAAATTGTTGAAGCCAATCACTCAATCGTTCATATTCATCTTTATATTCACGCCATTGACTAACAGTATCTTCTAATTGATTTTTTTGTTGTTGAATATCTTTAAACATTGTTTCAAAACTTTCTGACAATGCTCGTATTTCATTTTGTATAATTTCTTTACCTTGTGAACTTGTTGATGCACATACAACTTGTCCAGTATGCTGTAAATGTTCAACTAATAATTCACCTTGTGCTTTTTTATTTAATAAGCTTTCAAGTGGTGCAACAGCATTATCAATTGCCAATTTATCACTTAATGTTTTTTGTTTCATTGATGGTATTTTTTCTCTTGCTCTTGTTAACCAAGCAATTAAATCATCATGTGCTTCTTTATATAATTTATGATTTTTATATTGATTTTCACGTTCAGCTAATAATGATTTTATTTGTTCAAATAATTCATCAAATTTATTTAATATATCTTGTGCTTGAGATGCTGCTAATCCTTGTTGACCACTTGCAATCATTTCTCCAACTTTTAATTTTAAATTTTCAACTTCAATATTTTCACAACGTACTTTTTCTTCAAGTGATTTTATTCGTTCTAATTGTGCACGTTTTTCAGTCATTGTTGTTTGGAATGGAATTATTTCTTGTACAGATGTTTCCATATAATCAACAGTTGTATTTAATGATTGTATTTGTTCTAAAAGACCAGCCCATTTATTTATTGAATCATCTAAATTTGTTTTTGTCTCAAGCATTTTTGATGCCAATGTACTCCATTGTTCTTGAAGTTTTGCAACAGAATCATTGATACTTTTATGACCACCAGGTGCTGTATTTGCTAAAACACCTTGTGCAGATTCAACGACACCTTGAATTTTACTAAAACCATCCTCTTTATAAAGTAACAAATCTTGAATTATTTCCATTTTATTTTCTAAATCTTTTTGTGATGATGCACTTAAATCTGAACAATATGCAAGTTTTTCACGAATACTTTCAAGCCATCCAGTACATGCTGATATTTGATTATCAAAATCTTGATGATTTGCAACATATTGCTGCCAGCGAATATTTAAATCTTTGACTTTACTTGATATTTGTTGATATTTAATTCCCAATTCAGATATATTTGATGCTCTTGATGTTATTGTTTTATTTAATTGTTGTGCACGTTCAGTAACAGCATCAATTTCTAATTCTTTAGCACGTACTTCACCCTGTAATGCACGTAATTTTTCCAATTGTTCTTTTTTTTCTGATAAATTTAATTTTAAATCAACTGCATGTAGCTTTGTATCAGTATCACGTATCCAGCCAAGACATTTTTCTCTCAATGCTTCAAATTCATTCCATTGTTGCAATTTATTTTCAAGTGAATCAATTGTAGATTTAATTGCTGAAACAAGACTTTCCCATTCTTGTTGTGATGAATCAATTTGTGATTTAATATTAACTTGTCCTGACTCAAGTGTACCAGGTATAACTTTTTCACCGAGATTACGAATTTGTTGAATTCTTGGCTCGTCTTCTGGAAGACTTTGAAGTAAATTTTTTAATCTATCTAAATTTGTATGAAGTGAAACTCTTTCTAATTCAGCATCACCCCATAAATTAACAGCATTGTGAGTTGCATCAATCCATTCGTGTGTCTCCAAAACAGCTTTACTGTATTGTTGATGATTATTAACAATTGCTTCGTATTTTTCAACAAAACTTTGTACTCTTTTTAATATTTCACCATGTCTATTACTCAAATCATTTAAAACTTTTTCAATTTTATCTGTTTTATCTGGTAAATTTTCAGCTTTATCTCGTAATGCAAATAGTGCCTCTTGATGTCCTTGAATATCGTGCAAAGCATCACGATATAATTGAAGCTGAATTCTTTTTTCATCAAGTGTTGTTTTTAATTCCAACTCGGGTTTTATTTGTTTTTCAAGTTTCAATAGCCATTCCTCAAAATTATCACTACACTCATTAAAACCAAGCCAACGAGATATTTTAACTTGAATTTCTCGCTCAGTTGATGTAACACCATCTTGAAGAGACTCCAAAGCTTGCTGTAGATCTAATAATTGTTGACGAATTATTTCACGACCATCTGAGCCAGTTGATGAATATAAACGTTCACCAGCTTCTACTGTATTGTTAACTAATAATGTTCCAGCTGCAATTTGTGATAATAATTCACGTAAACTTTCTCCATGTTGAATTAATTCTTGTTTTGTTGCTAAAGTTGTATCAGTTGTCATTTGATAATGAGATTGTGATGCTGATAACCAATCAGTGCTTTGTTTATAACGCTCAAGATAAATCAAGTGATCTTGAATTGATTGTTCACATTTTTTAACAAGTTCTTTTGCAGTTGATTGAATTGATTGAAACCTTGAATTGACTTGTTGTACATTTGCTGAGAATCTTGTCTCACCACTTATCTCAACAAGCTCTGATGAATCATCACTCATCTTGTCAAACTCAGCCTCGTGAGAACGCAAATTCGCTATTAATGACTGAAAAATAAAATATAAAAATTAATTAATAATTATTTTTTAATTGTTTTTTTTTTTTACAAATTTCTTTCTTTTTACAACAACAATTGCGTCTATTCAAGAAATTCAAATATTTTTCTTCACAAGCAGATGTTAAAGCAATTTTTGAAATATTTTTTTTTTTTACTGAATTTTAATCTTATAATTTTCTCGGTAATTCTAGATAATACATAAGCTTAATAAAAACTTATTATTTTTATACGAAAAAAAAAGAAATAATCACCGGAATTATTGAGACAATTTTTTCAATAATTCAAAAGTAAATTCATGTCATTATCCGGATTTTAAAATTGCAAATGACTTACTTTAAAAAGCTTGAATAGAAAAAATAAAAATTACAAAAATAAAAAAAAGAGCTTCAATAATGAAGAAATAATTTTACCACCGTAGAAATAATAGTTGAGGATATTGTTAATAGTAAAATACAGATTGATGAAAAATAAAAAATATTGCATTTAAAGTTGAAAGCCAATAGTCACTCCAAACTGAAAATAAAACAATGAAGATGATCGAAGAAAAAAAAGATCATTGAAAAGGCCATTGTTCCTAGAACTTGCAATTTTTATTTTAGACATTTTTTTTTTTTTTAAATTTCTTACTTGCTCCAGGTGATCACCAATTGCGACTAGTTCAAAGACATCTGAATCCTTGGTTTCCGTTATTTTTAATAGTTCCTGAGGGGTAATTTTTTAATCGTAAAATCAAATACATACAGTTGGAACTAATGTTAATCACTGTTTAATAATTTAAAATTTTAAAAAAAAAAAAAAACACCTCAGTTAAATTATCAGTTAAATTTGGTCAATATTTTAAATTGTAGGATTGAACTATTTTTTTTTTTTTCTCCAAGCAATTACGTACCTGATATTTTTCCAGTTGTTCTTGTTTCTCTTCAATAGTATTTTTCAATGTATAATTTTTAAGAATTGCTTCAGCTTCAGATAGCCAAGCCAATAAACGTTCAAGTGCATTTTCATATTCACTCCATTGTTGTATACGTTCTTCAATTTTTCGGACGACATCAGTAACTGCTGTTGCAAACTTTTTGTTCTCAAATCTTGACAGATAAAATGTTTTTATAATTATAAATTACAATGACTTGAAAATTGTATAGCAGTTTATTTGAAAAATATATTTATTACCTAAGATTAGTTACATCTCTCTCCATAGACTCATGTGATCTTGCTGGTAAACTAGGAGCATTTTGTTTAAAATGTTCTTCAAGAACATTGAGTTTAAGTTCTCCTTCGGTCTGTCCATCTTGTATTTCCATAATTTTGACCAATCTAGCTTGGAGTGTAGCTTTGTTGCCACTATAATCAGTGTAATTACTAAGCCTATCCCACTGTTGCTTTTGGTAGTCTTGATAAATCTTTTGAAGATCATGAAATTGTTGGAAAATTTCAAGCAGCCCTTCTAAATAGGTGATTCCTTTGTGTGATGTTTCAGAAAGTTGCTCGTAACGAGTTGAAACTGAAGCGACTGTTTCTTTTATATCAGCGGGTGCTTGTGTCACTTGTACAAGTGCGTTTGCTTTTTCAGAAATTGCCTCGACGATTCTCTTGTGTGCTAAAATTTCTTGATGCAAAGTCTTGACAAAAACAAAAAAATATTATTATTTAATATTTGATAATATAAATTTAGAAAAAAAAAAAAATATTCATAAATAAAAGTTTATTACCTTGCTTTTTAGCATCTTTGACCGAACTTCTTGAAGAGTTGATCCGGATACAGAAGAATCTTGTCTCAAGGCCCTTTCCATATTATCCAGCCAGCCAAGAATTTGTTGTAGAGTTTCTTGATAGCTTGACCATTGCAATGACTGAGCATCTTGTTTTTTTTGCTGCTCAATAATACCCTCCATTAAATTATCCCATCTTTCTCTAGAGTGTCGAAGTTCGTGTCGAATAATTTCGCGTCCTTGAGCAGAAGTTGCAGGTAAAATTCTTTCTCCGACATCACTCAAACCAGATAGACGATTTTCTGCTTGTTCTTTTTCAGCCAATAAAACCTTGAGTCGTGAATTTTTTGCTTCTAAATCAGCTCTACTTTCGTCTTTTTTTAATGAAATTAAATTTTGCTCCAGCGGCGTTAACCAAGCATTTACAGCTTCTAATTTATCAGAATAAACTTTGTGCTCGTCAACTATTGCTTGGCATCGATCAACGACTTCTTTACTGAGAACCGAAAGCAACTGATAACGATTACTAATTTGAGATATCGTAGGTTTTATTCTCTCAACACCACTACAGTTCAAAAGTCCATGTGATTTGTCAACAAACTCATCAATCACCTGTTCTTGTTTTACAATTATTTCTCTCTTTGACTTAAAATACTGCAATCTGTCTTCTTTTTCTTTTAGGCTTGCTTGAAGCTGTTGATCTCTGAACGCAGCTTCCATTGCCCTAAACCATTTTGTATGAGTTTCAAGTTGATTTTCAAAATCTTGCCATTTTTGTAATGCAACACTTTGCTTGGCTTCTACTATCTCAATTTCATTCATATGCTGGGCTAATGCTTGCTCCAAGTTTTCAGCTTCTTTGCGAATTTCAGGGTGGCCTTTTTCAGCTGTACTTTTTATTACAATATCAACAAATTCTTTAAGTTTTTTTAAATGTTCTTCACCTTGTTTTTGGCCTGATTTTAAGAGTGAAAGTGTTGCCATTCGTCTGCTTATATCAGCTCTTTCACCAGTTACATCATTACTGTCTACTAATTTTTCTTTTTCCATATTCAACCAGTCTTCAAAATTTTTACACTGAAGATTAAATTTATTATGCTTATCAGCACAATCATCAAGATTGCCAAGGAGATCTTGTGACTTTGTTCCAATATTATGGAAAAGTTGCTTTATTGATTGGAGATAAACGTTTAAAGTTGTATCTTTTGTTTGATCAACAAGTTTTTGTGCTTTATCACATACTGATTCTACCAAACCTTGATGTGACATTATTTCTTGATGCATTATTTTATGATTTTGTAGTTGTGCACGTTTTTCTTCGAGTGTAGATTTTAGTTCAGTGTGTTGATGCATTGCACGTTCAACATCTCGTAACCAAGCAGTCAATTGTTCTTGTGAAAGTGAAAATTCAACAAATTGCGTAAGACATTGATCTAATTTTTGAGTTGCTGATTGAAGCTCTTCTGTAAATCCATCCCAAAGTGTTCGTAAATTTCTCAATTGTTGTCTAATAATTTCTCGTCCATCTGGTGAAGTATGAACGTATAATTTTTCACCAAGATCAATAACTGACTCGAATCTTGGATTTTCTTTTGTTCTTGTGTCACCTAAATCACGAATACTTTTTTGACGACTTTGAAGTACAGATAAATCACCAACGATTTCACGATGTTTACCTAATTCTTCTTGTACATTTTTTATCCATTCAGAGAACTGATTGTATTTTTCATCAAAAGTACTGTGCTCTTTAACATATTGTTCATAACGAGCTACAGCTTCTTTAGCCTGATTTTTAATTGCTTGGTATTTCGTAGCTTGTCTTGATATACGTGTTGATAATTCAGATTCAGCTTCAATACCTTGACTTTGCTCAACAGCTGTATTAAAGTCAACTGCCTTGGCTGTTATTTCTTCTTCAAGGCTTTTGAGTTTTTCCAAATAATTCCGTTTTGCTTCTTCTGTACTTTTCAAAGATTGATCTTTAACTCGAGACTCCATTTGCTTGGTCCAGCCTTCTAAAGCTTCAACAAGTTTTTCAAACTCTGTCCATTTGTCAAACATATTACTTAGTTTTTGTTTCATTGTTTCACACTGAGCCAAGAAGTCATTCCAATTTTTTTTCTGATGATCAAACGCTTTAATTAATAATGCATGACCAGGTATTGATGTTTGTTCTAAAATCATATTCATTTGATCATTGCATTCAGCGAGAAGACGATCACCATCAATTTTTTTCTGAAGGACATTTTCAATTTGTGTAATTTTCGCTTTTGCAGAATCTCTTTCAATTGCAAGGTCTTCAAGTAGTGGTGATGCATCATTGATTACTGTATTAAACCAATCACGAGTTTTTTCAAATGTCTGTAAATATGACTCATGATTGAGGACCCAAGTTTCTGTAACACTTATTCTAGCTTCAACATTTTCTGACAAATTGTCATAACTTTCAATAACATTGTTTAACATTCCACTTGCTTCCTCATCAGACACATTGCCAAAACGTTCTTTAAGTTGTTCCAGTATAATTTTATGGGCATTAACATCTTGAGCTATAGCTTTATATGAATTTAATGCTATTTTCTTATCCTGCAATGTTGGCAGAAGAACTTGTTTATCACCAACTTTTGCTCCAGCATCAATAAGCCACTGCTTCACTTGGGAATATTTATCTTCAAAGGATGATCTGTGCATCATGTCATTTTCTATTTTTTTATAAATTACACTTGATAAATCTGAAAGTGCATCAACACGGTTCCTTAGATTTCTCAATTCTCCACGTATTGCTTCACGTTGATCTGGTGTTATTTTTGAAAAAAGTGCTTCTCCAGCTTCAGCTGTTTTATTCAAAATTGTTTGACCTTTTTCTCGATTTTCTTTGAAAGTTTTAAGCTCTTTTAATCTTGACTGATAAAATGTTATAGCTTTTGGTCCTGATATTTCTTCAAATATTTTCAACTGTTGTTCCGCTTCATCTAGCCATTTTTCAAGCTCTTTAACGTGAGCTTTGTATTGACTTCTGCTTTCTTTTAATTCATTTAATTTTTCGCAATATTGAATCATGAATTTTTGGATTGACTGGTAGCGAGTTGTCAAATGGCCAACATACTGAGACACTCGTGATTCTGGACTTACTTTTAAAATATCTTCACTCAACTTTTTTAATTCATTTATTTCTTTATTATAATCGTTGACTACTTTTTGATAATTTTCTATTTCTGTAATTTTTTCTTCAATTTCAGCAAGCTCGACTAAGGCTGATCCATCACCTCGTATTTTATTTTCAGTTTCCTTTAACCAACTTACAACATTCTCTGATGTTACTTCATAGTGTTGCCAAAGTGCAATATTTTTTTCAAGAACTGATTTTATTTTTGCATAATTTGTTTTGAGTGTTTCAAGATCAGCAGCGACTTTTTTTTGTTCAGCTTTAAGAGAAAATGTTGTCTCTTTACTTTCTACTGTCTCTAGAAGAGCAAGAGATTTGTCAGTGTCTGATTTTCTTGCTTCACAGTCTCTAATACCTGTCTCAACGTCAACAAGTGATGCCATTTTAACTTCTAAATTGTATCGATCACTGCTTTGTTCTGGTTCACACCATTGGACCTTTTCTTTGTGATTTGTAACCATTCTCTGTAAGCCACTAAATTTTTCATGATATAATTTTGTCAAGAAAGCTACCAGAGTTGCACTGACTTTGTCTGCATGATTTTCAACACCTTCACAACGCAATTTAAGAGATTGAAGTTCTTTCGGTAGGCTTGATCTCTCAATTGCTGGATAAGTCTTTGATGCATTTGCAATGTTTTTAGATATTTCTTCCAAATTAGTATAACAAGTTTTAAGTTCTGTTTTTAATTCTTGGCATTTATTTATTCTGGCTATTACTTTTGTATTTTCACCAGTCAAATCATCACATTTAATTATGTCCTCACGTATCTTTGATATTTGATCCCCTGATTTTTTCAAATTTTTACGAATATCCTTGTCTTTTTCATTGAGACTTGACGTCAAAGATGCCAGCTTTTCTGCCGCCTGTTTTACAACAACGAATTCTTCTTCAAGGACTTTATTGAGAGAGTTCAATGTTGGCATAGAAGAATTATTATTTATTTTAATTAGCTGATCAATTTTACTAGATATTCCTTGATAAATAAGTTGGTAATTTGGCAATTCTTCATGATAACGTGATAGTCTTGCTTGGCCATTTTCTATATCAGTCAATCTTTCACATGACGATGTCAGAGCCTCGTTAGTGTCACTTAGCCATCTTGACAATTCGTATTTTGCCTCTTCAATTTGTTTCCAAATAATAACTTGAGTCTCATAGGACTGAGTCTTCTCAACAATTTCTGAATATATTTCTTGATATTGATTTTTAATTTTTGACAAGTCATTCTCAATAATTTCAACCTTAAAACTTGGCATTAATGATGCTTCTTTAATTAGCTGTTGTGCTTTTTGATCCATCTTTTCTAAAAATTGTTTTCCTTTTTTTAAAACATCCAATGCACGTTTGTGTTTTTCTAATGCAACATTTGCCTGAGTCACGTCATTTGGTATTTCTTTGGCTGATTGACGTAAATTTTGTGAATCTTCCATGAATTTAATTAATTTTTCTTTTGCTTCTTGATAATTTATCCAAGCAGAATGCATCTCTGCGTATTTCTTTCGCTGATCTTTTAATAACGCATTGACTTTTTCCCAATTTGCATCAACTGAAGAAACAACAACTTGGACATTAGTTGTTGCTTTTTGATCTTCTTTTATTAAATTATTTCCTTCACAATGTAAAAGTTCTTTATTGGGCTCATGTCGTTGATGCTCTTCAATGAGATCATCGATTGATTCAACAGCTGGTGATAGCTTTTCACAAGTATCAACTCCCATTGTTATTTCTTGAAGTGATGCTTGTGTTTTGACAATATCCTCAGTTAATTTTTCTTGAATCTTTCGGAAATTATCCCAACGTGCTCCTAAATTTTCAAGCTTGTCTCGCTTTGATGATATATCTGTTTTTAATACAACTACTTTGCTTTCAAGTTCGTAAATAAGCGCTGAAGCTGTCAGAGGTTTTTCTTGCTTATTTCGCATATGAATTCCCATTGAATTATCAACCACTGGAATGTGTTCTTTCCATGATTCAATTTTAGCGTAAGAACTTTGTAATTCATTTGATAATTTTTCAAGCTCTTCAATAGTTGGTTTTCTGGCATCAAGCTCGTATTTTGTATGACTTAATTGTGCATTTGTTTCGTTATGCCAGTTTAATAATTCTCCCCATTTTTCAAGACCTTTTTTCCGCTGTTGGAGATCATTTTCAAGTGCTTTATATTTTTCTGCTAAATTTGTATAAATTTCATTTAAACTTTCGACTTCTTGAGATGTTCCTTGAGCCGAAAGACGCTTTACTTCTTCATAAATTGCTGAGAATAATGGCTGTTTCTCCAAATGTTCTTGAAGAAAACCGTGAACGGCCTGAAGATTTGTATCAACATTGTCCATATTCACTTCACTAATTTCAGCGATTGATGTACGTAATCGTGCCATCCAATTTTCAAAATCAGATATTTTCATATGGAATTCTTGTCTTGCCAATAATGAGTCGGACACTAAATTGATATGATGACGAACAGTATCCGTGAGCTTGCTAACTCTAGATTTCATTTCTTGTACTCGTGATTTTAAGATAGAAGAGCCTTCCATTGATAAACCATGACTTATGTGGTCAGAGACTTGAGTCAAAGAAATTAATTGAGCTTGACGATCAGAAATTTCTTTATTAAAATCTTTTAAATGGACTAAATCTGTTTCCAATTTTATAGACTCTGGTGATTGATAATTTGGCTCAGCTTGAGATGCTTGCTCACTTTTAGCAAGCCATGTATTAAAGTCTTGAGCGTCATTTTCAAATGTCGTCCAAGATGATACGAGTTTATCCAGCTTAGTACTTGTTTGAATTGATATATCGTGAACTGAATTCCATCGTGTATAGACAGCATCAACCTCATCTGGAGCAATTGTTCTTCCCTCAATTTGCTGACTAACGTGTGATAATTCCTGGACTTTTGGTAAATTTGTTTCACATTGTTTTTCAAATTCTCTTGCAACATGTAACATTTCATTGGCTTGTAAAAGAGTCGTGGGCTTTGAACAAATTGTTGCGGCTTGAGATTCAGCTTGTTCTATCCAGGGTTTTATTTTTTGTATTCCTACTTCGTATTCATTCCAAGTTATCAAATTTTTCGTGGCCAAATCTTTTTCACTTGATATATTTGCATTTAAATTGTCAATTGTATTTTGTAAATCATAAATTTCAGCATTCAATTGTTTTGCATCTTGACTGTTGTCTTCGTCTGTTAGATGAAAAAAAAAAAAGATTCAAATAAATAAATTTAAAGAATAAAAATAATAAATTATTACTGATTAAATTTTTTTTTACCTTTGATAAGCTGCTTTGACTCTTCCTTCAGTACTTTGAGTACTGTCATTTTTTCAGACATCTGCTTTTGTAATTGATCAGTTTTTTTAACACGTTCTTCGGGTGAAGTTGAAGCATCTTGAACATTTGCAATTACTTGTGGAGCACTTTGCTGAGCCCATTGTTTTAACTCTGACATTTCTGATTGGAATTTTGCCCATCGAGCTCCATTTTCTTCAAGATACAAAACTCTCTTTTCAACTGTTTCAATAGTTGTCTCCAAAATATGCTCAATCGTTGTTATTTCTTCACGAATCGTAAGCTTTATTTCAGGTGGTACAACTTGATCCAATTTATCAAGAGTTTCTCGCAATCTTTTCATCAATTCTGTTGATTCTTTTTTTAATTTTGTTGATAATTCTTTTTTTGCAATTAAATCTAAAGTTACTTTATTTGCATTATAGAAACTTGGCATTTTAACTTTTTCCAATTCTTCATTGGCATTTCTGATGATTCTTGTGAGTTCTTCCTTTTGATCATAATAAATATCCCATAATTTTTGAGAACTTTTTAAAGTCTTGAGACTTTCAATACTTTGTCCATAAGTATCATTCCACGATGACTCAAGATGTTGGATTTCTGATGATACAAAAGGTGGAGCATGTTGATCTTTTAATAAATCTTTTCCTCGTTGAAGCATACTAACAATATTTGCTCGTTGTTGTTCGAGCTGACTTAAACGAGTTTCTTGTTGATTCACAGCATCTTTTAATTTTATTGGTACTTCTGGAGCTGTTTCAACAGCCAATTGTTCTTTAACTTTAGTCAGTAGTGTACATACTTCACGAACTTCTTTTCTGTATGTATAACTCTTTGTAAATATATCAGTTTTCGTCATTGTTATTTCAATTGTTGGTATTAAATTTTTATAACGTGTTATAAGTTGTTCTAATTTTTTTTGTTCTTCAATAGCCTCTTCATCTAAACGATTTGTTGTTAAATTATCCAGCACTTGAACCAGCCATTTCATTGCTTCCCTCTTATTGTCAGCATCTTGGCAAACTTTCTACAAGGGTGATCAAACAAAAAAAAGAAAAAAAACCATACACAGGGATTCTTTACTAAATTCACATACACAAAGTAAAAATATAAAAAAAAAAAACAAATCAAGTCTACAGTATTTTATGTGGATGATGGGTTTAAATAATTCAATTTAAATCCAAATATAACGTGCTGAATTACCGTTAAAGTTTCCTTCTGTTTTCCATGTGAAAGCACAACACAAATAAAATGCAAAAAATAATTTATTTTATATCAAAATTTATTTGATATATTTTTACCTGAAATACGGATTTTTCTTTTTCAAATTCTTCCAGGGAATTGACTTCCTTTAAAATTGCTTGAAGGGTACTATCAACATGATCCATCCACTTGACCATTTCATCGAATCTGAAAAGAATTTTTTTTTTTTTTTTTAAATGTAAAATATTCTGTTTTAAATTATAATAGTTTTTTTTTTTTATATTTTAATACTTTTTTCTGTAAACAGCCCATTGTTCTGGTACTTGTTGCAATTGTTCCCTGATTGTTTCAACTCTCTGTGCTGAATCTTCCCACATTTGTTCAGCCTGTGCAACAGCATCTTGAAGACAACTATCACCTGGCTTCATTTGACTGTAGGCAGTACTTATTTTCTTTAAATTTTTCAAACAACGCTCTACCTCTAAAACAATTCCACGATTAACAAAGAATTCTTTATTACGTTGCATAATTGATTCAACATCATCATTATTAATTAATGCCTGTTGTTCGGAATTAATTTCAATCTCAATTTCTTTGAGATATTGTACAAAAGCTGTTTCATCTAATCGAAATTCAAGACGCATTAAATGAAGTGGTGCAAATGACAAAATATCTTTCCATCTTTTTTGAAGATTATTAACTGTCTCAACAATTGGTGTTTGTTGTTCAGCTGGCAAAGTATTTCTCAAATCTTGACCAGCATTTACAAGATCTTGTATCCAACGTTCATTGACTTTACCAAAAAATTCTTTATGATTATCAACTGATTGACGATTGTCAATTCTTCTGTCACTCAATAAATTTTCAGCAGTCGTCAGCCAATCAATAACTTGTCTCTCACAATCACGAAATTTACTCCAGCATCTCACAGATTCCTGAAGACGTTGTTCATTTATTTGTGCTGTTTGTGAAACAATTAAAAATCTTTCATTTAATTTTCTCAATTCAATACCACCATCAGCTGTTTCTGGATTAGCATGAGTGTCGACAGCCTTGACAATACTTGAAAATACTTTATTTTTAGATTCAAGCATTGATTTGTAATACAATGTTCTTGAAAAAAATGCTTTATGACGTTCAAGTTGTGCAAGTGCAGAATCTCTACCACCAGAAAGATTTATACTGCCAAGAAAACGTTCAGCTTCATCAAGCCATACTGATATTTCTTTTTGACCTGCTTCTAATGATTCTTGCTGAACAAGTAATTGATGATAAAGATGTAATTGCATTGGTATTAATGCTCTCACCTTGACCAATGCCTCTTTTTCTTTTTTCAATGTATTCATCATTTTGTCAACTTCTTCACGTGATAAATCTTGAATAAGTGTTTGAAATTTTTTACTTATACTTTTAAATAATTCTTCAATACTTTCAATCTCTGTATTTAATTTTTCAAGTTGTTCACCGTATGCTTTTATTTCTTCTGTTGATGATAATTGTGTTGTTGATAATATTGCCTCAGCATTTCTCAGCCATGTTTGAAGTGTCTCAACACCATGACGATAATCTTTTCTATTTCTTAGTAAATCACCAGCGTGCATGTATTGTTTTGCCTCAGAAAATAAACGATCCCAACGATTTGACAAATATGTATAACGATCACGTAAAGACAATGATATATTGTCGTCAGATGTTGCAATGAGAAAGCTCACTGTGTCAGACAATTGTTGATGCTTATCCTTCCACACACTGATGTCTTGAAAGAATTCCATTTTTTCTTCATCAGGAAAATTGAGAGCTGGCTCAGCACGATTTAACCAAGCTTCAAATTCATCTGAAGCCAAACTCCAACGACGCCAGTATGCAACAACTTCCTCAAGCATACTTTGAACACAACGTAAATCCATTGATATATTTTTCCATTTTTCAGCTGTTTCACGCATAAATCTATCAATATTTAAACTTTCTTCACGTGTTATATCAACCTCACGTTTATACTCATCAACAACTTGTTGCATATCCATATAAGCCTTTTGAAATTCTTGAAATATTTTATTACGTGAAACGAATGTTCTATATTGCTCAAGCAACTGATTAACTTTTTCCTCACCACCGTATTTAACACCCCAAGCATTTAATTTTGTTTCAACAAGATGTATAAAAGCAACAAGACAACATTTATGTTCAAGAAATTTTAATTTTATTTTACGTTTTGCAGATGACGCTGGCAAAATATTAAAACGTCTTGTCATATTGTCAAGTTGTGCCTGAGGAATTTGTCGAGCAATTGCTGAGTTTTTAGATCGAAGAAATTTATCAGTCATATTTGGTAAGTCAATAAAGAATTTTTTATGATCTTCAAGTTTAGTTGATATTATACTGGCAGTTTGTTCGTTCATTTCGTCGGGTATATCATCGTCGGAATTAAGCAAAGATTCAGCAAGGGCCAGCCATCTGCCTGTTTCACCAATTTCACCTGGAAGTGATGAATCCAATAGCCATAACCATTTCATCAATAAATGTTCCATTTTATTCCACAATATTTCAACATTTTTCCATGAATCTCTAGTGATACTAATCATACTTGGTGAATCAACTAGAGCCTGTAGCTTTTTGTAAATCAAATATTTTTCATCAGCTTCCATTCTTGCTGTTACATACTCTGAATAACTCGATGGAAATGAATGAGTTCTATCCAAATCTTCTAAATTTTTCGTACGATCAGTTAGCCAAACTAAAAGTGAATCATAATCCAATTGTATTGTTGCTAATGTTTCGGAATTTGATGATCTTGGCTCTGGATATTTATGCAAAAATTGAGCAACATATGTCATTATTGATTTTTCATCTGGTTGAGGCACATCAACGTCTTCTGGATCAAGAAGACGAGCTATTCCAAGTTCTCCTTCAGCAACATTAAATGCAGTTTCTAAACGAGCACGATTTGTTTCTTCTCGCATTGCAGCAATACTAACCAAATTTTGTTTTATCGCATCAATAACAGCTAAGAAAGCATTTCCATCTCTCCAACTTTCACCAAAATCTCGTACTTTTATTCCAGAATTTCTGAAAATTATTTAAACAATTAAACTTTTTTATTCTTATAATTAATTATTGATTCATTCTTTAAACTTACTCGGGTAGTGCATTTGTTACCCATTGCAGTAATGTTTTACGAGCACCCTGTTTCCATTTTTCACTACTCAAACGTTTTTTTTCACTTGCAACTGAGCCAAGACTCTCAAGGCTACTTTGACTTCCCCAAGTTTGACCAAGATATTCCAGTGCTCTGGTATTTTCTTCAATCTATAAAATTGCCATAGAAAAAATTCCATTATAAGTGAAAAAAAAAAATTATTCACAGTCGTTAATAGCTGCATTTTAATTGCAAATAAAATTTTAACATCAAAGAAATTTTTTTATTTTATACGAAGAAAAAAATGTTATTTAAATTAAAATTTATTGAATCTATCCTTTGAATGATTTTTTTTGTTTTAAAATCAATTATTACACTGATAATAATTCATGCAGATTGCAGTTCAATAACATTCGAGTGCTAAATGAATTTCTATCTTACTTCGTTGAGTGTAATTGAAGTACTTACTCGTCCTCGATCCTTGGATCGTAGCTTGTTTATTAGAATAAATTAATTTATAATCAGCGTTACATGTGAATGTGTATATGCATAAAAAGTAATTCATTTTTAACACATTTAATTTATCCAAAAACAAAGTGACTATTTTATTTTTTTTCGTGATTTTTTTTTTGAATTTTCGTGTGACAAATTTTTTAAATATTACTTTAATGTGCTTCACAATGTAAATACATTATCAACGGAATGTTTGCAAGTATACTAGAACGATAATTAATTATCTATTTTTCTAATTATTATTTTATCTAATCGACATACCTGGAAGTACAGGATGATAGTCCAAATAAGACCCAAAACAACTGGTGGACGGCCATCGACTAAATCTGATGAATTGATGTTCACTAATTTAATCTAAACAAATTAAAATTATTTTTACTATAAAATATAGTCTCTGAATAATTTACGATTATTTTTATTTATTTATTCGTTTTTTTTTTTTATACCCTTTTGCTCTGTAAAAATTGCAGTGCAGTATTGGCATTGCTGACAAAGTGAGGTCGTTTTAAATTTCTTCCTTTCTCAACCGGCTATAAAGAAAAAAAAAATAATAATTAACTATTTTATAAACAATTAGAAATTTTATAATTTATTTACCAATTTTTCACCGGATAAAACTTCCAATAATGCCAAAAGCTTTGTTCCATCTTTTAAATCTTCGATGAGGTCATCGACTCGCATCGGTGGAATTCTCTGTAACGTTTATATTTTAATTTATTAAAAAGCTATTTATTTACTTGAACAATTATCAACTAGCAAAGAGAAAGAGAGATGAAAATTAATTGTTTTTAAAGAGTCGTATATGAAATTTACAGATAAATCAAAGTAGACATTGGTGCACATCATCATGATCAGTCTGGTTAGGGGTTGTCTTATTTTATTTTATTTTTTTTATACATAATCTCAAATAAAAAAAGAGTATTTATAAGCACGCTAGTTTTATGGCATGCATGTCACGATATTCTGGGGTGAGTGTAGTTTTTTAAGGATCCGGAAACAATGAGAATCGAGAGCCAGGCACAGCCCTATACCCGCCTTTGGGTTCACAAGTTTGCACATTATCCAGAGCTCTTGACATGATCAGTATCAAAAATAAGACTAAAGTTTAAAAATGAAATTTAAAAAAAAATCCAAACGACAGATATGAAAATTAGTGATTTTATAAAATCAAATTACTCAAACTATTTTTATAATTTTTCTTGACAAAAAAAAAAAGAAGAGATTGCACAACGACAGAATTCTCATGTCTCATCTGCATAATTGATTTATCTGCATATTTATTTTTTATCATTACCTTGGATAGATAAGAGTTGATCCAATTGACAAAAGTCTTTTTCTGCACTCTTTCTTGTTCATCTAAAAATAAAAAATGACATTATATTTTTTCATTTAGATAAATCTGTTTTCATAAAATAATTATGTAGGCAAATACTTTTTCTTTTTTTTTACAAAGTAAATAGTGACATCATTTTTACATTAAAATGTTGATCAATCAAGACCAACTCACCACTAGATACCATAATTATTATTTTTTTTCTTTACAATGATAATAAGATACTCAAACGTTTGGCAAATAAGGATGTAGACAAATTGTTTATAATTAAATACAAAATAATCAAGTTGAAAATATTAAACAACTATTTAATTATGGTAATTTGAGGACTTTGTACCCAATTTTATTTGAGAGTATTTACTCATCATTTTATTTATTTTTTTCATAAACTTTTCTTTCTTGAAATAATAAACTTTCTTGACCAAAATAAATTCAACAATTTCTGTGTGTGTATGTTTGTCTATCTACATATTTTCAATATGAAAAGAAACATAAAAAAAAAAGGTATAAAAAGATTAAAGTAGATTTTTCATTATCTGTTTACTTGTAAATAATTTATTTGATGTCAAATGGCATAAATACATCATATTTAAAAATAAAATATATTTTTCTTTATTCTACTGATAGTGAAGAAAAAAAGATAATTTTTTTATCGATACGAAACATTTAAAAATACATTTAAAGTCACGAAGAAATTTACACTTTTGTTATTAACACATTTTATAATAGCAGACACATCATGACGCAATGTCTTCAAAATTTTTTTTAATATATTTTTTTCGTTTACATTCTCTTGCTTGCCTTGATTTCCCATCTAAACATGCTAATAATTTTTTTTTTTTATTATTTTTTTATTACATTTAACCTTCCCATGTCATTCGAGAATGATCGTTAAACACCCAAATGTCGCTGTAGAGTTTTAAAAATAGGAAAAAGTAATGAAATTGAAAAAAAATATATAATTTGTAAGACGATGGTAGATGCAAAGAAGATGATATTTTCAAAAAAAATATTCAATCAGGTCGATGGTAGAAATTAGCTATTCAAAAATAGACAAGACGCAGGTGTTTGTGTATTCGTTATTTCGGAGAAAAAATCAAAGGAACTAGGCCAAGATGCATTTAGGCAATAAAAAAAAATAAGATGAAGAATTAAACTAACAAACTGCTTTTAAATATATATTTTTTTGGTTTATTTGAAATAACAGATGACAGTTGATGTAAATATAAATCATTGATGTCAATGAACTATTTTATTGAATTTTTAAAAGTAAAATTTATAGATAACGTTGGTTTAGTCTATCGATTTCGAAGGGAGCCTGCACCTGGTCTGTGATCGCGTGTGTCTTTGTTGATCAAAATAACTATAAATATTCGCTTTTACTTATTTTATATTATTTTTTTACAGTTGAATTTTTCAACAAAAGTATACAGAAAAAATAAACAAGTTAAATGCAATAAAAGTTGGTATAAAAATTTTAAGTGAATGACAAGTCGTGCCATGTCACCGATATGAAAAAAATATTGTAAAAAGTTGTCTATATCTTTTGTTGAAATGAATAAATGAAAAGTCAAAGATTTAAAATTTCATGTGGCATAAAAGTTTTATGCGCAAATAAATGCAAATATGAAAATTAAAATTGGAGAATTTCATTAGAGCCAAATTATTTTTTAAATTAAATTAAATTAAA